>PVLD010012869.1:0-58386 GCA_004027595.1 Dinomys branickii | reverse complement strand
GCAAATAGTGATAGTTTGACTTCTTCCTTTCCTATCCTTATTCCTTTTATTTCCCTCTCTTGTCTGATTGCTCTGGCTAGTGCTTCCAGAACTATGTTGAATAGGAGTGGTGACAATGGACATCCTTGTCTTGTTCCTGACTTTAAAGTGAAAGTTTTCAGTTTATGTCCATTTAGTATGATGTTGGCTGTTGGTTTGTCATAGATGGCTTTGATCAGATTGAGGTAGAGGCCATCTATTTTTTTTTCTAAGGTTTTTAACATGAATGTATGTTGGACTTTATCGAAAGTCTTCTCTGCATCTATTGAGATGATCATGTGGTTTTTGTCTTTGACTGTATTAATATGATGTATTAGATTCATTGATTTGCGAATATTGAACCATCCCTGCATTCCTGGAATGAATCCTACCTGGTCGTGGTGTATAATTTTCCTTATGATTCGCTGTAATCTATTTGCCAGTATTTTGTTGAGTATCTTTGCATCTATGTTCATTAGCGAGATTGGCCTGCAGCTCTCTTTCTTGGTTGGGTCTCTCTCTGGTTTTGGTATCAGTATAATACTTGCCTCCAGAAATGTGTTAGGGAGAGTTGCTTCCTTTTCAATTTCATTGAAGAGTTTGAGGAGTGTTGGCATTAGATCTTCTCTAAATGTTTTATAGAGTTCTGCTGTGAATCCATCAGGGCCTGGCCTTTTCTTTGTTGGTAAGTTTTTAATGACGTTTTCAATCTCATTAATTGATATTGGGTTGTTGAGGATTTTTACATCTTCCTGATTCAGTTTTGGCAATTTGTACCTTTCTAGGAATTTGTCCATTTCTTCTGTATTTTCTATCCTATGGGAATACAGATTTTCAAAGTAGGTATTAATGATCTTTTGTACTTCTTTTGGATCTGTAGTGACTTCATCCTTTTCATTCCTTATTGCATGAATTTGAGATCTTTCCCTTCTTTTTTTGATAAGGTTGGCTAGGGGTTTATCAATTTTATTTATTCTTTCAAAGAACCAACTGTTTGATTCACTAATTTTTTGTAGAGTTTTCTTCATCTCAATTGCATTAATTTCTTCCCTGAGTTTTATAATCTCCTCTCTTCTTTGGGCTCTTGGTTTGGCTTGTTGCTCTTTTTCTAAGAGTTTGAGGTGTATCATTAGGTTATTTATTTGCTCTCTTTCTGTTTTCTTTGTATATGAGTTCATTGCTATAAATTTCCTTCTGAGGACTGCTTTCATTGCATCCCACAGATTCCGGTAGGTTGTACTTGCGTTTTCATTTATTTGTAGGTAATTTTTAATTTCTTCTTTAACTTCTTATGTGACCCATTGGTTATTCAGTAGGTTGTTGTCTAATTTCCACGTGTTTATGCGGTTTTTGGAGTTCTCTTTGTCATTAATTTCCAATTTTATTGCACTGTGGTCCGATAATATGCATGGGATAATTTGAATTCTTTTGCATTTAGGTAGATATGTTCTATGGGCTAGAATGTGGTCTATTTTGGAGAAAGACTCATGTGCAGCTGAGAAAAATGTGTATTCTGATGTTGTGGGGTGGAACACTCTGTATACATCTACTAAGTCCATCTGTTCACACTTTTGGTTCAGGTCTGTTATTTCTTTGCTGAGTTTCTGTCCAGTTGACCTGTCTCTTTGCGTCAGAGGGGTGTTTAGGTCCCCTATTACAATAGTGTTATTAGTTATTTGATTTTTTACGTCTGTCAAGATTTCACTTGTAAAGTTAGGTGCTGCATGGTTTGGTGCATAAATGTTTAGGATTGTTACCTCTTCCTCTTGCAGCTTTCCCCTAACTAGTATGTAGTGACCTTCTTTATCTCTTTTGATTGTTTTTGGTTTGAGGTTTACATTGTCTGCAAACATAATAGCTACCCCTGCTTTTTTCTGGGGACCTGTTGCATGGAGAATTGTTTTCCAACGTTTAACTTTCAACCTGTGGATTTCTTTTTGAGTAAAATGTGTTTCCTGTGTGCAGCATATCGTTGGATTGTGTTCCTTAATCCACTCTTCCAATCTTTTCCTTTTGACTTTTGAGTTACGGCCATTTACATTAATGGTTATCATGGTTATATGTTGGCTTATTCTAGTCATGGTATTTACTTGATATTTTTCTTCGTTTGTGGACTGTTTACTTGCTAGTTCTGTTTAGGGAGTTATTTCTAATGTTGTCCTTGGAATTGTGGTCTCTCTTTTCTCTGTCTAGAATATCTTTTAGTGCTGTTTGCAATGCTGGTTTGGCACTCATGAAGTTCTTCAGTTGTTCTTTGTCGTGGAAATATTTTATTTCTCCATTGAATTTGAGGGATAGTTTTGCAGGATACATCAGTCGTTTTGTCTTAGAATCTGTAATATCTCGCTCCTAGCTCTTCTTGATTTCATGGTTTCTGTTGAGAAGTCTGCTGTGATTCTGATGGGCTTTCCTTTATAGGTGATGTGTTTCATTTCTCTCGCAGCTTTTCATATTGTGTTCTTTTGCTGGATGTCTGGGATCTTGACTATTATATGCCTGTGTGTGTTTTTCTTTGGGTTATGGATCATTGGGGTTCTATATGCCTCAATTAACTGAACTTCAGTATCTTTTACCTTGTTTGGGAAATTTTCTGCTATTATTTCAGCAAATATTCTTTTTATATCGTTTGTGAGGTCTCCTGCTGTTTCACACACTCCTATAACTCGAATATTGTTATGTTTTGCCTCATCTTGGAGCTGTTGGATTGACTTTTCTTGTGTCTTTGATGATATCATGAGATTCTTCCTTTCACGCTCATTATCTGCCATGCTGTCTTCAAGTTCTGAAATTCTATCTTCGGTTTCATTTAAGCGGTTTTGCATGCTTTCAGTGTAAGTTTTGAAATCCTGGCATTCTCTTTGGACCTGTTTCTTTTTTTTTTTTTGCGGTAGCGGGGATCGAACTCAGGACCCTGCGCTTGCTAGGCAAGCGCTTATTCCACTGAGCTATATCCCCAGCCCCCTGGACCTGTTTCATTCTTGGTAATTCATTCCTAAATTGCTCTTGTAACGTTTCCATTTGTTTCCTATTTTCTTCTAGTCTTTTGTCTATTTCTTCTCTATGTGTAGGGAACATTTCTTCCATCATTGTTTTCAGCTCGTTTTTTGTCTGAGAGATCATTGCAGGTATGTGGCTTATTTCTGCTTTAAGCTCTTTTATGGCCTGTTGGAGTTGTTTCATTTCCGATGCAATCGTTTCATAAGTTGCAGGTATGTGGCTTCCTGGTTCCCCTGTATCCTCACATTCAAAACTTGTTCTGGGTGGGGTTAAGTTTTGAGACTGCGTTTTGTTCCTCTGTTTTCCCATTTTTGGGTATCATATTCAAAATGTGGAGCTATAAATTCCCCAGGCAGTTCAGCAGGCAAAGGTCTGCTGCAGAGGCTGTTCCAATGATTCCTTCTCTTTGGGAGAATGTCCCTTAAGCTGTCTGCTGAGATTTCCACTTCTACTCTCTACCCCGAGACCTGGCTGGGGCGCATAAACAGCTTGCCGCCCCAGGGACCTTGCAGGTAGGCCACTCAGGTGTTCCTCCCTGGGTGGAGCTCCTCCCCCCGCTCACAAATCCCGTCCGGGCGCCTAGCCAGCTCTTCCGGCCCGGGCATCCTGCAGTCCGTAAAGCTGCTTGGATGTCCCTCCCTGGGTGGAGCTTCTTCCCGACTCAGAAAAAACAGGTCAGGTCGGCCAATCAACTCACCCTGGGATCGTGCAGACAGGAATGCCGTTCAGATGTATCTCCCTGGATCGAGCTTCTTCCCGACTCAGAAATCCTGCTGCGGTGTTCACTAGGCTCTCCTGTTCCGAGATCCGTGCTGGCAGGAGATCCTGGCGCTCCCTGGCGCTTTTCCGCCTCCTCGGCTTTCTCGCAGGAGCTGCCGAACGCAGCTGCCACAGTTCGCGCGGCACCGGCTGCGGGGGCGGGGCTCTGAGCGGGATCCTGGACCGCTGCCCAGATTGGCGCAATCTGCCCCAGGAGCTTGTTCTCTGAGTTTACTTTGCTTCGCCGCCTCCAACAAATCCTGGTTTCAGCCGCCTCCAAGCCTATCAGGATCAGGAGCTGGGAGGGTCTGTCTCGCCGCAATCGCTCTCTCGGCTGTACGCGGATTGAGCCGAGCTGTGGCCCAAGCGCAGCGCCGATCCCTCAGGCGCCCAGCTCTCAGGATCTGCCCACTTCTTGCTGCGCGGCTTATCCAGCCGGCCCTTTAATGCTCAGGCCGCGGAGAGCAACACGATCAGTTGGAATTTTGCATCCACGGACCGGGCACCCTCACGCAAAGGATCGATCTCTGGGAGAGTTTCCCTCTGACGCTCACCTGGTCACCATCTTCCCGGAAGTTGTGGAATTCTATCCTTAGCTTTTAATTTCAGGTTTTTTTTCTTTTTTCATTTTGCTGTGTTGGCCTCAAACTATTGGGCCCAAGTGATTCTACTGCCTGAGCTTTAGATATGGCCTCCTGTACCTGGCTTACTTTTAGCTTTTTAATCTTATTTAAATTTTTATCTCTAGGGATCATTGAAGTCTTAAACAAAATCCAAATTATCTTATTTGAGAAAATAAAACTGTATCCATAACACTTGAGAGATGCAGTGTAACAAAGCAGAGTGGTATGGTGCCAAGAAGGGGCTAGCGATGGGCACAGCAGGCTGGGAAGTAGGCACACCTGCAGGTAGAGTGAGTTTTGTTTCCTGAGACTGGTGTGTGCAAACTAGGGCCAGCTGGGGTTGGATTATCTAATAAGTTTGTCACTGAAATTACTGCACAGTTGACCTTCCTGTTGATTCAACCAACTACATAGCAAAAAAAATTTTTTTAGATTATGTCTGTACTGAACATGTGCAGACTTTTTCTTGTCATTTTCCCTATATAGTATAATGACTATTTACATAGGTTTTGCATTGTATTAGGTATCATAATAATTCAGAGATGATTTAAAGTCTGTGGTAGGAAGATGGGCATGGTGGCATATGCCTGTAATTGCAGCAGTCAAGAGGCTGAGACAGGAGGATAAGCCAAGAGCATATCTGAAAAAAAACAACCAAGAAAGAAAGAGTGAAAGAGAGAAAGAAAAGAAAGAAAGAGAGAGAGAGAGAGAAAGAAAGGAAAGAAAGAAAGAAAGAAAGAAAGAAAGAAAGAAAGAAAGAAAGAAAAAGAAAGAAAGAAACTCAGTCTAGGTTAGAATGTGTGCAGGTCTTATGCAAATATTATATCATTTTCATAGGTAAATGGATACAACTAGAGTTTATACTCATAAGTGAAATGAATCAGATCCACATCTGTAAATATCATATTGTCTCACTAGTGTAAGAATATGAAAGAGTGAATAAAATCTGAAGGGTATAGTGGATATTGTGAAAGGGAAAGAAACTGCTCAAAGGGAAGGAATAACTAGGATGAGGGGAAAGAGAAAAAGAAAGAAGGGAAAAATATGTATATATTCACACACAGGATGGCTCAGAGAGTTGTACTACTGACTTCTATTGCTTTGTTGAAAGGAACAGTTAATATTTAATTGTTTGATCAATCTTGCATGTCTATATTTGTTTAACTGAGTAACCAAATTGAAAATAACAATATGTAATACAACAACCATTGTTAATTTCCTATCACCTTGTCTGAAATTCTATATTGCTTTTGTTGTTTGAGTGTTGTTTTGTTTATGTTTGTTTGTTTGTTAATGTGCTTTTGTTCTTTTATCTATAAGATAAAAAATATTATATCATTTTATATAAGGGATTTGGGTTTCTGTGAGTTTTGATATCCTCTGGAGTCAGTCCCCTAAGAAAACCAAAGGATGATGGCATATTCAAATTTTGTGAAATAAGCAGGACTCTTGTATTTGAAAGATTTGCATAAATGTAGTAATTTTGGCTGTGAAAACAAGGTAATACATTTTACATTTTACTATACGTTTTACTGTGCTTGAAAGATTTGCATAAATGTAATAATTTTAGCTGTGCAAACAAGATAATACATTTTACATTTTACTATACATTTTACTGTGGAATGTTATTTGAAATATAATATGGAAGAAAATTAATGAAGCTACTGATTAATCCATGGGTAGACATGCATGATTATCCCTTCTCATTTGGGAGCACTTGAAAAGCAGCATCCTGGAACTTCTCTCAAATGCTTTCTCTACCAGAAGCAATGTTAGGCTTGTTTAGTTGAATAAATTCAGTTGTTTTGCTGTAAAAAAACAACTCTCATTGTAAGGGTGCCTTAACCTAGAAGGTCCCACATCCTCTCTGCTTATAGTACTTTACCTGTCTATGGTCATTTTTTTAAAAAACAGAGACCTGTTTTGTCTGACAAGTAGCTACATACAAGCAACCTAATAAGTAGTTATCTCCTAACAACTTAGTTTCCAATTGAAAAAATAATCCATATAAATTTGCAACATACATAATTTCAAGTATGCATATAAATTGAAAATAGGAATTTAAATTTTTCTTTGTAAAACTTTAAAGGCGATTTCATTCTTGAATGGCCATTATCATTTATTAGTGGTGTATGTGTGTGTAGACACTGAATAAGTCCTCAAACCTTGGAACCTGGTTGGCTCTTCCACTCTTATTTCCTGCTTCCAAATGGTACTTGGCTTTCTATCATAGCAAGAGCAACCCCCCCCCCCAATTTCATAAAGAGATGTCATCAAAATGGTAATGCAATTTTTTCTGTGAATTAACTTGGACTAAAAGTTTGTACTGTGTCTAGCACTTCACTGTGCTTTTCTTGAAAAGTAGAAGCATCCCTCCAAGTTCCTGTGAGTTTGCTGTGACTCTTTAGGGCACTTGCACATGGTGTGGAAACCTTGCTTTTAAGCAGTATTTGTTCTCTCTGACTAAGTCAGGGTTGCCTTGAGAGATCTATGTATATGAGAGAGAGAGAGAGAGAGAGAGAGAGAGAGAGAGAGAGAGAGAGAGAGAGAGAGAGAGAGTGTGTGTGTGTGTTTTAAGGTTATTGGTACATTTAAAGTATATGTAATGATTACATTCATTATAGGGAATTTGTACCTGTATATGATATAACTTGATTCTTTTTTTCCCCACTCCCCTACCCTCCCTTCAACTTCTCTTTCCCTCCCTATTTACAAAAGCTTTGTTTCCCCTTTTTCCTTCTTTTCTCATCATTTTTTTTCTTTCCCTCCCCACCCACTTCTTAGTTGATTTTAGTTTAGTGCATGGTGAAAGATATGGATCTAGTTTTAATCTTTGGCATGTGAAAACCCAGGTTTTCCTCAACACCATTTATTAAAGAGGCTATCTTTCTTCCAGTGAATGTGTTTGGCACCTTTGTCAAAGATAAGGTGGCTAGGTATGTCTGGGGTTGTTTTTGCATCTTTTAGTCTGTTTCATTGATCTTCAGCTCTTTTTCTGAAAGTGCCATGCTTTTTTTTTGCAGTATGGGATATTGAACTCAGGACCTTGCACTTGCCAGGCAGGCACGTGTTCCACTGAGCTATATCCCCAGCCCCACCATGCTGTTTTTATCATAGTAGCTTTATAGTATAATTTCGAGTCATGGATTGTGATGCCCCTGTCTTACCTCGATTGCCTGGTATTGCCTTTGTTATTCTAGGTCTGTTCTGGTTCCAAATGAATTTTAGGATTGTTTTCTCTAACTCTGTGAGATATGCTATTAGAATTTTGATCAGGATTGCATTAAATCTGTATAGCATTAAATTTTAGAAGTATGGCCATTTTCACCATATTGGTTTTCCCTACTCACAAGCAAGGGATATCTCTCCATTTTCTGATAGCCTCTTCAATCTCCTTTTTCACGGTACTGTAGTTTTCCATGTAGAGGTCTTTTACTTCCTTCATCAGATTGATTCCTAGATAGTTCATTTCTTTGGATTGTATTGTGAAAGATGTTGTTCCTCTAGTTTCTTTCTCAGTGAATTTGTTATTTGTGTACAGGAAGACCAGTGATTTTTGAGTGTTCACTTTGTATACAGTTATGCTTCTGAATTTGATTATTAAATCTAGAAGTCTTTTGGTGGAGTTTTTAGGGTCTTCTATGTACAGTATCATGTCATCTGCAAATAATGATAATTTGACTTCCTTTCTTCCTATTCTTATTCCTTTCTCTTGTCTCATTGTTCTGGCTAAAGTTTCCAGAACTATGTTGAATATGTGGAAACAGTGGATATCCTTGTCTTGTTCTTGTCTTTAGAGGGAAAGCTTTCAGTTTTTGTCCATTTAGTATGATGTTGGCTATTGGTTTTCATAGATGGCTTTTATCAAATCAAGATGAAAACCATCTATTCCAATTTTCTGAAGGGTTTTTATCATCAGTGGATGTTGGACTTTGTCAAAAGCTTTTTCTGCATCTACGAGATGATCATATGGTTTTTGATCTTTGGCTCTGTTAATATGTATCCAGGTGTATTACATTGATTTGCATATGTTGAAGCATTCCTGCATCCCTGAAATGAATCCTACTTTGTCATGGTGTATAATCTTCTTGGTTATTTGCTTCTATGTTTGCCAGTATGTTATTGAAAATTTTGCGCTTATGTTCATTAGGGAGATTGACCTATAGTTCTCTTTCTCAGTTGGGTCCCTCTCCAGTTTTGGTATCGGGTAATACTTGCTTCCAGGAATGACTTTGGGAATATTGTTTCCCTTTCAATTCCATTAGAATTTGAGAAGTAGTGGTATTAAGTTTTCTCTAAATTTCTTGTAGAATTCAGCAGTGAATCTGTCAGGCCCTGAGCTTTTCTTTGCTGTTAGGTTTTTAATTACATCTTCAATTTCATTAAGTGATATTGGTTTATTTAGAATTGTTATAGCTTCTTGATTCAGCTTTGTTAATTTATATGTATCTAGGAATCTGTCTATTTCTTCCTTATTTTCCATCTTATTAGAGTACAGATTCTCAAAGTAGGTATGGATGATCTGGATTTCTGCAGGATCTGTTGTGACTTCACCCTTTATATTTCTAATTGCATGAATTTGTCTTTCCTGTTTTAGATAAAGTTATCTAAGGGTCTGTTGATTTTATTTAACCTTTCAAAGAACCAATTTTTCATTCACCCATTCTTTGTATTGTTTTCTTAGACTTCACTGAATTGATTTCTACTCTGATCTTAATATTTTCCTCCCTCTTACGAGCTTTGGGCTTGACTTGCACTTCTTTTTCTAGAAGCTTGAGTCTCAACATTAAGTTGTTTATTTGTGCTTACTCTATTTTCCTGATAGGAGTATTCACCACTATAAATTTCCCTTGTATGACTATGTTCATTGTGTCCTATAAGTTTCAATATGTTGTATTGACATTATCATTTACTTGTAGAAACTGTCTAATTTATTCTTTAATTTTATCTGTGATCCATTGGTTGTTCAAGAAGGTGTTATTTAATTGCCATGTGTTTATGAAGTTCTTGGGGTTTCTTTTGCCACTGATTTCCAATTTCATTGCACTGTGGTCTGATAATATGCATGGGATAATTTTAGTTTCTTTGCATTTACTTAAGCATGTTCTGTGAGCTAGAATGTGATCTGTTTTGGAGAATGTCCCATGTGCAGCTGAGAAGAATGTGTATTTTGATGTGGGATAGAATGCTCAAAAGTTTGTTTCAGTTTTAATATTTCATTGTTTTTTTGTCTAAGTGATACATCTTTTCATGACAGTAGGTATTGTGCTCCCCCAGTACAATTGTATTAGTGCTTATGTGGTTTTTCTTGTCCATTAATATTTGTTTTATGTATTTGGCTTCACTGGTATTTGCTGCATATATACTTATGACTATTATCTTTACAAGGATGTGGTGACTTTCTTATTCAATCTTGGCTTGAAATCCACTTCACCTGCAAATAGAATAGCTATTGCTGCTTTTTTTCTGGTTCCTCTTGTGTGGAGTATTGTTTTCTGTCCTTTGACTTTTAATCTATGGGTTTCTTTTTGAGTTAAATGTTACTTTATGCTGCATATTGTTGGATCTTGTTTCTTGATCCATTCTGCCAGTTTGTTTCTTTTCATTGGTGAATTGAGAACATTAACATTGATGGTTATAAGTGGTATGTATTGACTTATTCTTGTCATGTTATTTTCCTGTTGTTGGCTCCCCCTACCCCCTTCTGTTTAATTGTTTGCCTTGCCTGGTGGATTCCTCCTGTTAGGGTTCATGAAGATGTAGTCCTTGCTATCTCTTTCTAGAGTACCCTTCAGAACATTTTAGAGTGCTAGTTTGGCATTCATGAATTTCCTTAGTGCTCCTTATCATGGAATATCTTATTTCTCCATCAATTTTGAAAGATAATTTTGTGGAGTATATCAATCTGGTTTGGAGGTTGTTTTCCTTTAGAGCTTGAAATACTGGACTCACCTCTCCTTGACTTAAGGGTTTGTAATAAAAATTTTGCTATAATTCTGATGGGTTTTCCTTTAAAGGTGATTTGCTTCTTTTCTTTTAAGAGCTTTTCCTATTCTGTTTTTGTGTTGAATTTCTGGAATCTTGGTTATTAATACCTTGTTGTAGAGTTTTTTTGGTCATGGCTAATTGGAGTTCTATATGCCTCACTTAGTGTATGTCAAATTCTTTTTCTCTGCCAGGGAAGTTTTCTGCTATGTTATCTGTGGACAGGTTTTATTTAATTTTTAAATGTCATTTGTTCTATCTCTTCATTTTTCATTGACTCCAGTCAATCTTATGCTATTCTTCTTTGCATTATGCAGTAGCTGCTGGATTGATTTGTCATGGTCTGTTGCTAATTATAAGAAATCTTTCTTTTCCTGATAGCTAATTGAATCCTGTGTTCTATATCTGAGGTTCTGTCCTCACACTGGATCATCCTGCTGCATGTACTTTCAGTGGAATTTTTCATCTCCTGGATATCTGAATCTGTTTCATGGATTCCATTCTTTTCCTATGTTGAGCATTCATGGCTTCCATCATTTTCCTAAGCTCCACTATTTCTTTTAGCTGTACCTGCTCTAGAGTCGCTAAGCATGCCTTTCATTAAAGTCGCCATCTCTCTAGTTACCTGAGAAATTATTTCCAGTTTGATAGTTTTCTAGAGCCTCTTTCATTTGCTTTACTGTTACCACTTCAGAGAGGCCGGGTGGGCGGCTTTTGGGTTGTTCCTCCTCGTTGCCCTGTGGGTTTGCCTTTGGTGAGCTGGAAGTCTGGGGTTGCATCTTGTTTAAGTGTCTTCTCATTTTCTATTTTTTTTAGCTTAATTCCTGGGTTGATGCTTGTAAATTGTCTATAATGAGTAGCTTTATTGCTAGTATTTAGAACCTTTAGACAGTGACTACTTGTCAGAGGTTTATCTTCCAGGTATAGCTGGGTTTTGTGATTTTAGTCTATTGCAAGATTCTACCTCTTCAATCCATTGGAGATGAGAAGTTGCTGCCTCCTTGGCCCAGCCCGTTCCTTTGACACTGGCCTATAGTATGTTTTATGATCCTTAGGTAATCTCAGCCTTGATATACCAGGAAGAACAATTGGTTAGAACAATGATGTCACCATAGATGAAGTGGTACAATCAGCAATAACAATAGCATTAAACACAACCCAGAAAATAACAAACTGAGGTTACCATTAATTTGCCACCTTTAACCTATGAACTAGATTTGTGGTTATATAAAAAAAGTGTACAGAATTGTGTGTAGTAAAGAAACCCTCAATATGGCAGTTGTACCCTTCAGGAAGAAAATTTAGAAGGGGTTAGGGAGAAAAAATAAATAGAAGAAAGGAAAGAGATTAGAGGCAAGGTTGGAGGACAAAGGCACATCACACAAATGTAGGGAAGCTGATGCAGAAGACGGATGGGGGAATGAGAAGCAAGAAATAAGAACAAGAACAGAACAACAAAAACAAACTAGAAGCTATGTTCATACTCATATAAAAGCAAGAACAAAGAATGAGGAAAAAACAGAAAGAACAAAAAGAAACCAAACCAAAATAAAACCAAAAGAGAAAGAAAATATAGAAGATAAAAAAATTTTTTTAAAAAGAAAAAAATGTTCACTTCAAGTTTTATCTCTGCTGCCGCTGGTACACAATGTGGACAGAGTCCAGATCCATGTCAGTCAGTCTCAGCAAGCCTGCAGTAGCTCCTTGGCAGGATGGAGGATAATCCCAGGAAGACTGCACCTCTATTTCCACTGAAGGTCAGTCTGGCCTCTTGCTATGAGGCTGGAACCAGACCTGCCCAGCCTGCAACAATCTGTTTCTCCTTTGTGCTCATTGAGAGTAGAGCCATCAGCTGCTCAGTGTCCTGGGCTCAGCTGGCCCTTCTCCAAGATAGCTTCCAATCAATTGCTCTCTCTTGTGAACATCCTGCCAGGACAACTCACCAGTACTGCACTCAGCTGCTGTCCACACCAACTCCACAAGGACCTCTGGGGTTGCCAGCCTTTGGGGTGCCAGCCTCTGTGTTTGCCAGCAGTCACAGAGCAATTGCAGTGTCCAGCTGCCCCTCCCCCACAGTGAGTCCTTGTCCAGGGAGAAAACACAGCCTGCCTCCCCCTTCTATGTTGAAGTTTGTCTCTTCACTCTCCCGGTGAGCTTCAGTTCCTCAGATCCTCCCTGGGTCTGTGGGACCTACTTCCCTCCTTGCTTTCCTCATATTTCTATATTCCCCAGTATTTCTATATTGGCCACCAATTCTCAGAAAGGCTCTTTCTCTACCACTTACTATGCCATTTTCCTCTCACTGCCTTCAATATGTTATTCAAAAGGTGGTTTCCATTACTGTTTACTGCTTTGTGTTTGTCAAGTTCTGGAGTGTACAAAACAAACTTTTTTGGCTCTATACCCTGGAAACATATAGTATATTAGGGATGCCTGTGGAAGGCAGATGTCTGTTTTGTAACAAGCTTACCTAGCATTGCTAATGCGTATGAAGCTTGAAATCCACTGAATTCCATCACAGATCTTTTGAGTTGGGGGACCTAAATCCTTTCCTATTCCTAGAATATACCATAATACTCATATGATGTGTTCACTGAATGCTGTTGAACCTACTTATTGGCCCTTATTTCATTTATCTCTCCTTCCCAGCTTTTGTTTTGTACCTTACGTAGAAGAATAAGAAGGAAGAACTAGGTCTTAGAGATTTCTGCCTTGTCAGGCCTCTTGCCCAGAGCCTTCCATGTTCTACCACACTAGTTCCTCATTTTCCTGCACAGACTTTTACATAGTGTGGAATCAGTCTACTCCACGGCACACTTGGGTGTATTTGTCTCCATGTTTTCTTGCTTCTGTCCCACACAAAGAGATGCTGAAAAAACTCTGGGATTAGGGGAAACTGAAAGAGACTTAGATTATTGTTGACTACAGTGCCCATTGTAGAGTTTTTTGTGAAGAAACACAGGGAAGAAAGGTGACATGGCCAAAGTCACCATGGCAGTGCAAAGCCACACTGGGATTGTTGTCTCCTGGCCCCTGATGCCAGTGTTGCCCCTTCATCCTCTTTGATCTCTGGGGGTGGTTCTGGATCACCTGTGGTTTTCTTCCAAGTCCCACAGGTGATTGTGCTATGGGAACAATGGCTAAGAACCTCATTTGGCAATTTGCTTTGTCCACATAATTATCATTTGTTTGTTTAATACTACTTTGGTTTATTTAGTCAGTCATTACAAATTGAATCTTTTCTAAATATTTAAATTTTAGTTTCATATTAATTTATATGCTGTGGAACATCAGCAGTTTAGAGTCACTTAATTTTTGGCTTAATGAGAAGAAAGAATAAACTTCGGAGAAGAAACTATCAACATTATCATAAAAGGAAGTATTAGTATTTTCTGTTTTATTTATAAATGGTGCCCACTAGCATCAGAATACGGTGTGCTCAGCTTTGGAAGAAGAGCTTGCTCAGATTCTGTTTCTCTTGGGTTTCTACCTGGGGCTTGGGATCTGACCTTGGGACAGATTTAGAGGAACATGCCACCTTTATAGAAAGATGTTTTGGAATGATTAGGAGAGAGTCACAAGGATGGTCAATGCCTAAGGATGATCAATCATTTTTACCATATGTCTCTGTATAACATTTCAAGTATATTTTAGAAGTGTTAAGATAAATTTATGTTGAAGAAAACTGGGCACCATGACACTTAGGACAAATATTGCTGCAATTTTTTGATGCAAGGCCATCACTCATTCATTCTTTTTTTTTTTTTTTTTTTTTTTGGTACTGAGACTTGACCTCAGGGCCTCAAGCTTGCCAGGAAGGTACTGTACCACTGAGCTACATCCAGGTGTTCACTCATTCATTCATCTGTCCCTGTAAGCTACCACTGTTCATTCAGCAGAGAGGTAACATGTCCCAGAGGCACCTTTCACGCCTGTCTTACTCTTCTGAGGGGTGTGGAGCTGTATTGTCTTAAACAGGCTTGCGTTTCCCGGAAATCCAGCCTGTTGGAATAAGAACCTTTCCCCTTCTGTCTTTTTTCCAAAGTAACCTTGTAACTGTGTATCTTTTCATTCAATTTCAGATATTTGTCTTTTATTATAGACAATGATATTGGGAAGGATGAAATGTATAATTGGGATATCATATCATGTAAAGATACTTAACAATTCACTAAAACTTTTATAATTATAATCTGTCTCTTTGGTTCAGAAGAGTAGGGGTAGAGGGCTGCATTTAGTTTGACTAATGAAAGAATGTTTCAGCCTTCGTATCATCAACAAATGAATCTTGAATCCACAAGTAAAAGTAATATTACTTAATACCATTATTGTTCATTTATATTCCCTTTCTCTCAGACTCTCCTACCAGAAATGCTTACAAGGAATAAATGCTACAAGTTTGAATTTCTGTCCTGGCTTTTCCTTGTCAGAAATCCCCTTCAAAAAGAGGTAGTCTAAGAAAGAAGAAACCACATCGTTTCCCCTGATGTGTCCTAAACACCCAGGAATGCTTGTTATGCCTCCTGCCACTGAGATGTTGTCCACTACCACTCTTTGAACGAGGGCTGCTTGTAAGCACTGATGTGGCGTAAACTGTGTTTGACCTGATGCTTTGGATTCAAGCCAATAGGTGACTCATTATTTCAGATGTTTGGTTTGTGCTGTTAGAGTTGAAACATTCTGTAAGAAAAATAGAAAAGCCTGTTGTAAAAACATAATCTGTCTCCAGGAAGGAGAATCCCAAGTCCTGATGGAGGCAGGATGTCTGCTCAGAGCTTGTCTAATTTATTGATTTACCTTAGATCCTGGAAGCATCCTGGAAAATATCCATCAGTACTTGTTTATATGGTATTGCTAATTATTTTTAAAATTTCAGATGTGAGTTCAAATAATATTGGGTAGGAAATTTGCTCTCTGGTCCCTGAGATACGGCAGTCTTCCCTGGGGCTGGTGCCTAGCTGTGTTCAGAGGAGAGGAAGTAACACAGAGCTGGCACCACCCGGAGGGCTGGCAACATCAGCTCACTTCTCTGGAAGCAGGGCTGTGACAAGCAATTTATATTCTTTCATTGGAGTTTGTCCATTCCGTATGTGATTTAGTCATTATGAAATGTTTGGCTTTCTAGAATTGAACAAGAACTATTATAAAAATATCAAATTTTAAATTATCTTTAACTTTTGAACTGTGTTTTTAAGTAAATCATTCTGTTAACTTGTAAAGATGTCCCTTTTTTCTTTCTTGCATCTTGGTTCTTATGTATCCCAGGGGAACACCTAGGAAAAAACTAGGGAATGTCTACCCAAACTGTATAAGAACTGTTCAAGATTTGTAGGGATCTGGCTATCAATTCACTGTAGCACTGTACTTGAAACCTATAGCCAGGATTACTTTTATTACAGGATTGTGATTAATTCATTAAATGGTGAGTATATGTCAGATGGTTATTTGAGAGCTTTCACTTGGGTGAATAATGGCTTTTCTCTATTATGTATGAGCCAGGAGCTTTATTTAATCCTCATAAATACAGTAGACAGCGCATACAACAGACACAGCGGATAGCTAGTACTTAAAGGGGATAATGAACATTCCCAAGGCCACGCAATGACTAAGTGGAAGAGTTAACATCTTACTCAAGTTGGCCTAATTGAAGGATCTCTTTATAAAGCTTTACAGCCTCTCCTCCTAAAAGCAAGGGGGCAGAGTGGTCTTCAAGATCTTTGTATCTCTCTAGTCATCCAGTGATCTCTAAAATGCCATTCTTTCAGAGAAGCAGGGTTACATTATATTTAAGGCCAAGATGAAGGCCTTGCTGTCACACTTACTAATTCAGAAATTAGGAGCAAAGTCCTTAACCTTTTTATGTCTGGCTTTCTCCATCACTAGCTGAAACAGAACTTGTGGGTGGGAGGCATACATTTGTTTCTCTCTGTACCATGTTAAGAAGAGTGCTTCATAGTAAGCTATATACAAGTACTTGCTATTTTCATACATTATCTTGAAGACAAACAGGAATGGAGTATTTTCTCTGTGTACTCACTTCCTGCCCTGGGCAAAGCACCCTGGGTCTGCTTGTGGAAAACTGTAGAGCAGGGAGGGAATGGGGCACAAGCACAGCCAGTGTTGGAGAGTCAGGCTTCTCCGTGCCCTGGCCCAGCCTTTTCCTCTGGGTTGTGGATAATGCTCTTCCATATGTATATATAAGGATAGCTGGACTGGGTGCATTGTTGATGTCTATGGTTTATTGAAAGGAACAGCGAATGCTTAAAATTATCTTTTTTCTTGAAAAATTTTGCATGCCTGAATTTGGTAATCAGAATGACTGATCTGAAAACAACAATATGCAGTATAAGAACCATTGTTGAACTCCCACAATCTTGTATGATGAACCTCTGCATCATTTCTTTCATTGCTGAGACCAAATACCTGGCACCCAGAATTAAGGGAGGAAAGGTTTATTGAGCTCACAGTTTGTGGAGTTTTCAGTCCGTACTCAGCTGGCTCTAAGGCAGAGTGGCAAATGGCGGAGGGCAACATTTCATGGTGGCAGGGACCAGCAAAAGCAGCAAGAGCAAAATCAGAAGAGCAGCAGAGAGCAGCCTCTTTCCCTCTCTTATATTGTATGCAGGCTACCCACCCTAGCCTGAGTGTAGTACTCACACCCATAATCCCAGCATTGGACCATGACTCAATCAAAAACTCTAGAAGCCCGCCCCATGACTGCATGAGGCTTTGGGGGGACATAAACATGAACTATAACATCCATACACAGTTGTCTGTCCAGTCTCTGGTCCTCTTATTTCAACAGGTTGCCTTTGTCCCTTAAAGTGTGTGTGTCCTCAGCCTCTACCTCATACACTAGAAGTACATCATTGCTTATTCCATCATTGATTTTAGTGTCTTAGCCTGTTGTCTATATGTTTCTACTAGTGTGGCCACAATGCTGTATTAAAAATTGTGACCTCCTGGAGCCAGGGAACAGGTCTGTGAGGACCTTGCAGAGCATTTTTTTAGAAAGAGCTTTTAATCATAAAAATGAAGTTGTTTCAGGAGCATTAGGAAAGGTACCTAAGAAAGGGAGCTGATGCTTTTAAGGCCCGAGATCGGGTCTTCATAAAACAACCAGGTGGAGAGATGCCCCAAGGACCTCGGGGGCTTGGTTCTTGCCTTTACTCTTCTCTTTCCTTAGTTCCAACCTGAATTTAGGAAAGAGAAGAGGTTAGAACCTGAGAGTCTGACTCCTCATCCCACTCCAGGGTAGAGAAATGTTCTTTTCTGACTTCACAAGGAAGAACAGTGAGTCAGGCATCCCTGGGGTATACATGGGGCCCCCCCAGGAAAGTCTTCCCTGGGAGGAGTAACTGGCATCCTCCTCTTTGCCCATCACAGTGCCAGAAGTTGGCAGAGAATCAGCAGTTCTGTGGGATGATTGCTCCCAACTAAAGACCTTGACTGATGGAGTTTATTACGCAAATTGCCAAAACCAGATGTGGAAACTGCCTGTTGGCTTTGTTTTTGTTTTTAATTGTGATAGTACACACAAAACATGAAATGTACCATTCTGACATTTTAAGTGTAGAGTTCAGTATGCAACCATCACCACTACCCATCACTGGAAATCTTTGATCTTGCAAAGTGGACACTTAGCATCCAGAGAACAATAATTCCCTATAAGGAATCTTTTGAGACTCAGAAAGAACAATCTGCATTACTTAGTGAGTGATTCAGCCGAGTGTGAGTCTCTATACACCTAGATTTTCATCAAGTTGAGGAGTGATCAGACAGAACTTAACACAGATGAAAATAAAAGTGAAGAGAGAAAAAGATTTTAATTTTTATTAGTACATATGAGAGAACGGAGAGAGAAAATGGAGGCCTAACTGACCTCCTCTATGAGCACAAAGGAGAAAGGCATTGTGTAGGCATGATGATAGCACATTACACATTCTAGGGAATAGTCTGAACTGCTGAGATCCAGTTGTTTACCTGGGCATATACTAGTAGATAATAGGAGGCAGATGAATGTTGTGTTATTCTAATTGCTTGTACCTGTGTCTGAGTGAATAAAGGGGAGGTGAGAGCCCCCGGCGGCCTGCATTCTAAATTAACTCCATGTCTCTGTCTTTCGTTCTCATTCATCCGTGGATCAGGTGACAACCTAGTAGGCTGGGTTTCTACAAGTGGGGCCTAAACAGAGACTGGGCAGGGGAAGGTTGGTTCCGTGTAAGTACATGTTGGCAATACATAATGTCTGTATTCCTTGTGTAGGGTTGGTACGTGTACATACACACCTTAACTCCTTTTTCATTCCTTACGTCTTTCCTCTGTGTATCCTCCTTCTTTTCATCCCCTTCCCATTGAGAAAGACCTATCTCCCTCCTTCTTATTGTGTATCTGATGTATTCCACTTCACATTATGATTTCATTATCTTTCTCATGTATAAACACCGTATTTTCTTTATCCATTCATCTGTTGATAGACATACTGAAGCAAAATTTATTTTAAAAGGTCTTTTGGAGAACTTTGATAGAAAGGGAAAAAGAACTCCTCTCACTGGGTAGAGTTACTTCAAGAAGCAAGAACACCAAAGGAAACAAGTCTAGGTTTGCTCTGGCTTTTTGGTCTTCTAGAGGTAGTAATTCCCACAGCAGCAGCATTTGTTGTGGATTGCAGAGGTTCCTTTTCCCATTTCTTCAAGGGAGTCTCTCTGTTCTTCCTGAGCTGTGGGGACAGAATGTGCTACCATCTCTTCCAGCATACCCTGGCTGAGATTCTGCTGTCACATCTAACACATCTAACTTCCCTTTGGCTTCTAATTCTAGGTCAGTGTTGCTCATTTAAAAGAATATTGTTCCATTTGCTAGTTTAAGAGTGTGTGTTCTTAACCACTGTGAAAAGATCGTCAAACAGAAACCATCTAAAGGAAACCATGTCTTTGCCATTTTTCTGTGCTGGCTTTCAGGCTTGGACTTAGGAATTAGTTCTCAGGTGCACCAGCCACATGCTATGTTGCTTGTGATGCCCAGATAGAATTGTAAAAACTTCATGGATGCATGTGTTGCCCTTTTTTTTCTAACCATGTTCTAAACATGCTGTGGTTTTATTTTTGTCTAGTCAACAAACAAGCATCCTTTTTGTTCTTTCAAACCCTGTGAGAGGTTTCCACTGGCTTCTACCCTCATTTTCCTTGCACAACCCTTAATTATAACAAAGCTGTTATCTCAAAGGGATGTCTTGTTTAATAATTGCCAGAAGGAAAGTATAAAAGCAGCAGGGTAGGGATGATGATGTTAGGGGGCCTCAGGGCAGAAAGTACTGCAAACATACCTTCTGCATTGGTCTTGGATTTACTTTTGCCTTAGCCTTTTTAATCCTCTGTTCCTGCCCCAGCTAATCTTTTCTGCCATCCCAAGATGATTTCATTGAAAAGCAGTGACAAATTATGACTTGTCTTTCTAATAGAACCTTAACAGATAGTTTATTCCCAAATGTAAACAGTTTAGTGAGCCTTTTGTTTAATGACTCATTAATTTGATGAGGAAAATGTCCTAATAAAGATAAAGAAAATATAAACTGTTTTAAAAACTGTAGAGCAAAAAATGTTGGGGCAGTTGAGGTCAACTACTTCCTCTCTTCTTTGAATTTCATTTGTTGTTTGGTCATGGGAACAGACAAATTGGTCAGTTGGGGATTAGGTCCTCATCTCCCTTTTTTTCTACAAACTTAGGCACACATATCGCATCATTGGGTATTCTTCTTTCTGAGGTTCTTTTTGTATAGACATGGACTGTGTATGAGAAGATTTCATAAAAATCATACATAAAATTTCCTTCCTCTACCACAAAGTAGTGCATAAAATGTGTCAATAGATTGGTACTGAGAAATAGTTGGTTAGTTTTTATTGATAAACTGTCTTAGAAATATCACAAACCTCCAGGTGTAAATTGTCAGAGATTGTTGGACAGAAACAAGGGTTCGCAAGAGTAGGAGACATGAATGGCTATAAACTTGTGATTATATAAAACATAATCTGTATTATCCATTTATATAAAAACCTTGTAAAGGTATATAACTTTATATTGTACATGACTTTGGTAAGGCTAAATGTTACAACATGGATGATGTAACTGTTTCTAGGATTTGCTTTAGTGTTTAATGAAGTATAAATTGATTTTAAATAAAATGCTCTTTGTAACAAGAGTGTATTGACTTTTATTAAATCCAGTTGTAATGTTGTAGATATTTTAGAAAACAATTACCCTGCAATTTTGTGCTTAAGTTTTAAGCGGCAATGGTGTGCCTCGTGGTTATTAACTTTTCTAGGAGGAAGATCCAGTTCTATCTCTATTACAAACTTAAGGTTTAGTATTCATTAGTTGTAAACTATATAAAATCATAAGGAAAATTGATTTCAGTGTAGTTAGTAAATAAAATATGAAGAGGCATGATAAATTGATGTGAGGCTATAGGTGCAGTATAAAGAGTAGAATTTCATTTTGCTTAAATAAGCAGTTAATGTCTTTAAGAATGTATCTGGTCTTTTGTCAAGTAGGAAATACAGTGATGCAAAGGTAACTTTTAGAGATAACTCTAAACCATTGCCCATCTCTTTTTTCTTATTGACTGGGTCTTCTGGACAAGAAAAGAAAAAACAAACAGGAAGAGAGAGCTGTAATGAGGCACCAGCTCTCAGAAAGCTGTGTGTGTGAGAGTGTTGCATTTGTACAGAGATGCCTGGATGTCATAGCAGACAGGGTAAGATGTTTCATAATGTTTTAAAGATATTTTCGTTAAGCACCCTTAAAATGACATCAGCTAGTGAAATGTTTGCTCTGAGATATGATCTTGCCTGTGACCCAGATCATATTCTGAAATGTTTCCTTGCAAGGGCCTGGTGAATTCTGGGCCCCTTAACTTCTGTTAACTGCCAAAAGAGCCTGCCCTTGGTGTAGTGGGAGCTGCTTGATGGCCATTGCTCATGCATGCATCCAATGAACCATGTTTTGTCCTGTTTGGAGTAAACGAGGTGAACCAGGACTAGTGTGAGATCTCAAGGAGCCTGTGTGGTATGTTGGAGGAGGCAGGTGAGAGCTGTCACTTGTGCTGCTCAGGCTGCATGTAGGCCAGGTGTGCCACTGATCCTCTGCCTACCTGTTGGTGCTGGGGCAGGTGAAGGGACAGGAGAAGGAGACCAAGGGCAGGAGCCATTTGAGCTAAACCTTAATGGCTGAAGTCCAAGTCTGTTTTGGAGCCATATGACCTTTGAACACTGGCTATGACCTGATGACCACTTGGCCTTTCTGAACTTCACATAAAAAGAGGATAATACAATCCACCACATGTGTTGGTTGTCAGAATTCAATAAGAATACTTATAGTCCCTGCTCTTTCCTTTGCACATTGAAATTGAATGGCTTTAAAACCAAATGTAGTTTATTTTAAAAAGTACCCAATGAAACAAGAAAGCAGGGCTAACTATGGATAATGAGGGTAATATTAGGTACCACTTATTGCACCAGGCCTTATTATAAGTACTTTCCATTTGTTCCTTCAAACCTGACACTAATTGTATTGGGTACTGTCGTTTCATCTTCATTTTACAGATGAGAATCAGGAAGCCACAGTGCTTAAATAGTTTTCGTTGTCTGTCTGGCTCTAGAACTCTTTAACTGTCAGTGTGGTGTTGAAGAGGATAACGAGGATGGCAACAGTAACACTAAGTTTCTGCAGAGCTTCATCCTTGGTAGAGCACTTCTGTATACATTGTTACACTGCCCTCAAGGTGAAGCAGAAGGGTACTAGAAACTGGGTTAGAAAACTGAGGTGTCCGGAGGGGAAGTTATGTTACTTGCCCAGGGTTACAGACTCATTTGCCAGTGATTGAGGTGTATGAGAACTTTCCCCACAAAACTCTTGTATTTGTAGAATAGAGGGTAGAATCTTTAAGAACTGGTTACAATTACTTTTTTTTTTTAAGTATGGAATAGACATAAGTTAGTTGTGTGGCTCATAGTCAGTGTCATACTAGTGACCCATGATTAAAAGGGCAGATCCAGCCCCTGAGCCATACAGCTTCTAGATGACCCAAATGAGAGAGCTGGAAAAGTACTGATCTGTCTGTCTCCTGGGCTGCCTGGAACTGAGATATGTCCTCTTGCCTCCTGCTGGGATTCTGGAGGCACCACGGGGAAGAGAAACCTGGGGACCTTCACTTGCCTATGCAGCATCTCTCCACAAGTGGCTCAGGGTGGTCACACCAGAAAGAAAGATATTTAGGTTTTGCCAGGCCTTGTGTGGTACGGATGGTATGGAGGACCTAGGCTGCCTTCTTCAAATGCGGGTTAGCTTCCTGGAAGTTGAAGGCTCAACACAATGTTAAAGAGAGAAAGAGATGAAAAAACAAGTAAGGTTTAACCAACAGCCTCTGGGGATTCTGTGGTGTTTTACCCTGTAGCTGGGGATCCAGTTACAGATGCCTGTGATTATGGCCTTTGCAAACAATTGTCAGAGAAATTCAAAAGGTTTCCAAAGGCTGCAGAAGAGCAGATGTGGAATTAAATTTCAGGCACAGTTACTCATAATGGCTTACATATGGGCAAGAAGCAATTGGGATTCAGGCCTGAGTCCCTCTGTTCATCCAGGAGGTGTGGGATACAGAGACAAGAACAGAGATTAGGGAAGTCAGTCTTTTCTGTGGATCTTTTCCTGCTCTATCATTTAATCTTGGCCTACTGACCTTTTACAGTGACAAGATTCTTCCAGATTGGTTCACTTGCAATGTCTGCCATGGTCATTGTCTGCACTGTTTAGTAAGAAGCATCTAATTGGTTTCTTTGCCAAAACCATCCACATGTGAGCAGATCAACTGTGGAAGAACTGAGTTTTCATGACCAACTTTAATTGACTGTGTGAAAGACATTTAATTTTGGCATGACTAACAAAGTTCAAGTTATTTATGCTTGCCTTGTTTAATACCTGCTTCTTACAATTCAAATGGTGAGGATTTTAGATGACTGTAAGAAATATCTTTATTTTATTGCTAATAATGAAGGACCAAATAGAAAGGAATACTTGTGATAACCCAACAATTACTTATTATTAAAGCAATAGCTGCTGGATTTCTCCCCACTGCAAATAAAGAAATCAGCTTATCGAATTTAAAAATCCATTAGGTACGGGCTGGAGGTACAGCTCGGTGGGGTAAGTGCTTGCTGCTAAGCACTAAGGCCCTGAGTTCGATCCCCGGTCCCGGAAAAAAAAAAAATAAATAAAAATCCATTAGGTATTAGGCAGCAAAAAAAATATTCCATGTCTCAGTACAGTATATGTAAAAAGAATACTCTACCCTTCTAAAAGAGATTTTCAGGTAATAACTGCTAGAAAACATAACTTACTTTACTAAGCAAAGGACCCAAAATTGAAGAGTGGGGCAGAATTTAAGGATGGCTTTTGTTTTCCCTATAAAACTTGGAAGTTTCTTCTGTGGTTTATTTTAATATGTATGCCTGCTCTATGAGTGAGTAGAATTTGTGTGTGTATGTGTGTGTGTGTGTGTATGTGCGTGTGTATGTATGTATGTACATGCTAGCTTTGCATGAGACCACTGTTAGGACATTCAAGTCACCCTATGTGGTAGTGCTGGTTGCAAACTCCATTGCTTGAGAGTGTTGAGGTTTTTGTGATGTCTGCAATACAGGGGAGAATAAGAAGCAGAGGATGGGATGTCTGTGGTCATACAGCACCTGTGTGATGACTCAGTGTGCCTAGGCCCTGGCTACCATGTCTGTGAAATGAGGACACAGCTGGGCTTCTGAGAAGCCAGAGGAGATAGCACTGCTCTGACTGTGAGATAACATGGCAATCAAAGGGATAGCATGAAAATGTGTGTGGACGTCTTTATCATGGTAAAAGCATCTCAGTCCTCACAGCACCTGGTAAGGCGGCGTGATGATGATGATGATTTCCAAGTTAGAGATGAGGAAAGTGCTCCTGGAGGTTAGAGTAACTTGCCCAGGGGATGAGAGAATGAAATGTTGGGCTCTGTGCTAGGCAGTATATTGTGATGTCCATTGTGTTCCCAAACTGCAAATGGTGGAACTGATACCTAAATTCAAGAATCTGAGTTTGGTGATTCCCCTCACCCTCAAGTCCTTTAGAGAAATTGACACACTATGCATCAAAAAATAGCCCTGTCACTCGTCCCACATTAAATTGAGGGTCCATGGCCTTTCAGGCCACTGGGAAGGAGTTTGAGAAGGACTGTAGCCAGTTGTTAGCTCTGTGACTTTGGTCACACTATTGTGTCCACCCTGTCCTCAGGTCCTGGTTTCCATTGCTAAAGTGGAATTTATAGGCAATCTCATAAAGTTTTGTGTGTTCCATGTGGTAAGCGCCAAGTGCTTAGTACAATGTCCGACACTCAGCAAGGGGCCAGTCAATAAAGAAGATGAATTGGAGGATATTGGTGATGATGATCCTGATTATCTGTTACCACTAAGGTTTTTTGATGATCTTGAGGTTTTAGTTGTAGAAGGTTCTCTCTCCGTGACTCATGTCTGGCTAACCGGTTGGCTTCCAGGCTAAACACCCTCTCTTGACCCTCCCATGCTGCAACACCCATAATAGCTTCCTGGGATATAATTTCCAGGACTAACAGCTTTTGAACCTCTCTCATCATCTGTTGTCTATTTATGCCACAGTTCAGACTTTCAATATTCTTCTGCCCCCTCAAACAATGGAGGTAGTTGGACCTAGGGCTTGTTGTGACCCTGTGCCTGGTGAAGGCCAGTGGCACTTAGAGTCTGTCTATCCAGAGCTAATCTTTTAAATCATCTTTTAAGATTTACAAGCCCTTTTATCCCCAGCAGAACCAAGTGCATCACTTAACTGGGTCTGTCTTGTCATATTTCCCAGGGCTAGGTAGAAGCAGATCCCTAAGAGCATTCCCATGCTGAATTCAGACTTATCCTTCATTTCCATTGTACATTGTGGGTTCTTTCCAGGTGTGTTGCCACTCTGTTCCTTTTGATCTCCTTTGAGAACTTAAGTACTTTGGTTGGCTTTTCTTCCTCATGCACCTTATGTAGAGGAACTGAAAAAATTATAGGAAGCTTCCATTATAACTTTATTTTAGCTGAAATTTTATGAAAACACTAAACTAGCCAGCTCTCCCCTTTCCTAAATGAAATCTTGGGTTTAAAATATCATCCCCGTGTTTAATGTACTTCTAACCAGCTGCTTGCCAAGAGTCCAGAGTCATCATTGAGGCCAGATGGTTTCAACCTGGACTAAGATTAAAGATCCTTTATTTAGTGTCTTAAGTAAAATGCTTTTAAAAAACCATTACTCCTTAGCTAATGAAACTTTGGAATAGAAACAAAACAATTTCCTTATATTAATTCTAGGGCTCAAGTTTATGCAGAATAGTCCAGGAGAAAAAACAGCCATTCTTGTTTGAGCTAGATGAAGATATAAACAATAGGTTGCATTTATTTATTTATTTATTTACTTACTTATTTACTTACCTCTAGCATTTTTCTTCTAATTCATGTATATGAGGCAACTCCAGAGGCTTGCTTGCATTTTCCTTCACCTAAAGATCCCATTAAAATACTTGATTAGATATAGCTAACTAGAATATAAATGAAAATATTCTTATTATGTATAATATTAAGGAGCATTTTTTTTGGACTTCTACCAGTCTAGTCCATCCATGGTATAAATTGAGCACTTACAGTGGGCATTGCAATAGATGTATCTTTCTACCTGATTTGTTCATGAATCTGAGAAGACTGTAGCCATGGCCTAGGTTGTGCTGTTTCACCTGCAGGGTGGGGAAATGGTTATATCAGTAGCGGTGCACCTGTGGCATGTGTGCTGTAGTGGGCACTCTCTGTTGGTATGTGAGCCAAGTCACCTCAGCAGCTGAGTGTCAGATGTTCAGGTTTAATCTCAATGTGGCACTTGGTGATAAATAAGTGGGTTTTAGGTTGTAGTTTGGGCATTTGGTCTCTAAAAGCTTTGCCATCACTGGGCCAGATTGTAACGAACAGCACCAAACCTGAGTCATTTTGTAGGCCATAGGAAGGTCTTTTGCTCTGGTTGAAAGCAACTTTTATTTTCTTTCTTTTGCAGAATCAGAGTTTAGAAAGTGGAGGAATTAAGCTACCCTTTTGTACTGGGTTGGACTTAGTCTTAACTGAGTGTGCTTCCCTAAGGGACTGCTAGGACCACAGCTTTTGGTGAGAAGCATCCTTCCTTGCCACTGGGCTGTGGTTTCTATACTGTTTATATGTACTGTTGTGGGTTCACGTGATCCTTTTGGCTTGTTATAGGACAGGTAACTAGAACCAAGTGTCCTATTGGGAATCCAGACCTATAGATGGAGTGAAGTGGAATGGTGTCAGAAGCCTTGTACCTAAATGTATGGACTCATCTTACCCCTTCATCTCTTGCTAGAGGAGAGTGTGTGGTCCCAGGCAGGGCCCTGTTGAGATGAGAAGCCTCTGGAACACAAATGATTGGACTGTGTGTATGCCTAAATCTTCCCTAAACATGGATATATGTGACTGTTTGAAGTGTAGTTGCCAAAACCTCCATACCAGAATCTCCCCTCTTACAAGAAAGAGAAATTATCAAGTGAACCCTGGTTGTGGTGTCCAGATCCAAAACTCCTAAATGGCCTCTTCCAGACAGAGCTTGAACCCAATCTCATGTAGAATTAATTGGCAGAAAGTGGCTGTCACTCTTTTCTCCCTGCCTTTGAGATCATAATTCTTTATGTTCTGTTCTCTTTCTTTCTGGTTTTCTCTCTCCATACTTCTACTTTGAAAATTCTCTAATACTGATTTTATTATTCTTTTGATTAATATCTAGTTTTTGTCAGAGTGACAATATGCCGGCATGTCCCATCTTTACGTTGACCCTTTAAGCAGGTGAAGTGTAAATAGCCATTCCAGAAAAGGGGGCATAGGCAATACTTTTGTGTCAGTCCACATTCTTGAGAAACTATCAGAACTCGATTATCTTGGTGTTTGCCAGTTGAGGTCCAGCCAGCATTTGTACTTGTCTCTCTTTCCCAGAGGGCATGACATTGAAAGAGAAAAAGAAGAGTTCAAAAAATTGAAAAGAGAGTTTTCATTAGGATAACATCTGGGGTCGGGTAAACATCTCTTATGAGTTTCATTGAAAAATTCCAGGAGGCTAAGGGCATAATCTCCAGAAGACTTGTTCAAGGAGTGTAGTGTAGAAAGTTCACCTTTAAAAGAAATGAAGAAAACTGAATACTGAATATTGTATTGCTTGTGGAGCTGCTTAAAAATCAGAAAGGAAATGGATACTGAAACCCTCAAACTTCTTTTTTTCACTTGGACTGTGTGGAAAACTTGGAAAAGATTTTTCCCAGTGACTAGGAAATACTTCCTTACTGCACATAAGCATCTTTCCTGCAAGTTGTGGAGTTGTTTCTTGAGTTTGTGCACTTGAATTGTGAATGTGGACCCTTATAGGCTTGGCTTGGCTTAGAAAGCCACATGCCTGTCCTAAGGAAGCACGGCACATTTTCCGTGGATCTATGGTTTAGTGCATCTGCAGCCTATTTCTTGGTTGTTCATTTTTGTGTTATTCCAGTTGCTAGTTTCAGGAAACTTTCTCTTCTCTCTACCAAGAGATCAAGTGGTAAATGAATGCCTGTTTCTCTGGGAAATGTCTTCCAGAAATCATTTAGGTACAAGGCTTCTGACACTATTCCAGGCCACTCCATCTGGAAGTGTAGGTTCCTTTTTATAAGAGTTGAGCTCTTATTTAAAGTAAAAAAATTGACAGAAATAGTCCTCTTTGACACTGAAGGAAATTAAACCACAAGTCAAGCTACCACTGGAAATTGTAGAATTTCTGTCCTGGAGACCTTTAAAAGTAGAACATAAAAATTAGGTCATTTAAGTAACTCAGCTTGGAGGCCAACAAAAATGGCCTTTCACAGTGTTCCAAGTTTCTAAAACAGCTCATGTTAATGTTCGTATATCATTAGAGCATAAGGAAAATCAGTCCTTTGTATATTATCCTTTGACTTCTAACATATTTTCAGTTCCCCATGTGTGGAAACAGCTGTATCTCTCATTTGCATTGTATAGTAATGTGGTTTGTGGAAATTAGGAGAGAGTGGGAAGGAGGAAGAGGAATAGTCGTTGTAGAAAATCACATTTAATTTTTTCAGAGGATGACACTGAGAGGACACTTGCCTAGGACAGAAATGACGCGACTGAACAAACTAACAACCACTCCCCTCAACTGTACCTCAAGCAAAGCGTAAGACCTGTATAAGTTCATGCCTGTAACCCCAGCACTCTAGGAGGCTGAAGCAAGAGAATCACTGGTCCAAGCTCAGACTGGGCAACTTAGCAAGGCTGTCTGAAAATAAAACATCAAAAACGGCTGGGATGTAGCTTAGTGGAAGAGGCCCTGGGTTGATCCCCAGTGCCACAAACAAAACAAAACAAAAAGCAAAACAAAATGTACCTAAACTTATGGAAATGTTTTTTATAAAGAACTATTGTATTATCAACGGCCAAGTTTGATGGCTTTAAATGCTCCCAAAGATGCAAAAATGTTGTTTGGTTCAGTTATTGGAAACCAATAACTTTAAAGAGTTAAGACTATCTAGTGCAAGATTTTAAAATCATTTGGCTCCAATATCAGCCTAAAATGATATAAATTGAAAAGTCAAAGGTTCTAGTGGAATGCCAAACCACAGTGAATGTAGTTGTTGGTGCCTTGCAGGAATTGCCATTGTCCCCGAGGGCCATCCCCTTTCCTTCTGCAAACCGCACCCAGCTCTCCTGCCTACCACAGGTGCCCAGCAGGCTTGCCTCCCTCTTGCTGACCAGAGGACCCTGTCAAGGGCTGTGAGCACTTGTAAGAGGACTAGATGACTAGACTTTATTAGAAATGGGAGAAATTGAAAGTTGTTAAAGGTCCATGGCAGACAGGAGAAAGAGGTGAAACTGAATTCCTCCCTCCTTCCCTCCCTCCCTCCCTCCCTCCCTCCCTCCCTCCCTTCCTTCCTTTTTCTTTCTTTCTTTCTTTCTTTCTTTCTTTCTTTCTTTCTTTCTTTCTTTCTTTCTTTCTTCTCTCTCTGCAGATATTTTATGAGAACTCTAATTTCTTTCGTTCTTTGTGCAAAGATTTAGGATTTAAATTAGAAGGTTAAATATTCATTGTTACTCTGTTTCTGGAAATTGTTCAGTCAACGCAATATGCATGGCAGACTATCCCAGGGCCCTACAGACTCAAATGTATTATTGTCCCTTCATTCTTCTTCTCTCTTTTTTAAAATTTTATTTTGTTTGTTTGTTTTATTTTCCTGAACAGAAAAAATAAAAGAGAGAACTTTAAGGTATACCACTTGGTTTTAGTGTTTATTTTTCTTGTTTTGTTTTTTAAAAAGATACATTCATTAAAATAAGACCCTGTATTTTCTGTCCCTTTTCACTTTGCTTTTATTTCAAGTTCATTCTGCCTTGAGGTAGTTTTTAAGAGATTTATTTACAGCAAGTCTTCTCTTTCAAATGAAATCTTGTGATTAACCCTAGTGCTGTATATGAAACAACAGCCACTGCCCTGGGGGCTCCCTTTCAGCCCACTATTGGCCCAGGGTCCCCAAGGCACTCCCCCCAAGGAGCCTGGTTTGTAATAGGCTGGAAGAACACAGGACTAGGAGGCAGTACCTGGTTTTTTTTTTCCTGTCTCTACCAGCAAGATTTGTTTCTCACCTCATTTCTGTTTGCTCTCTCTGTTTTGGTTTTTTTTTTTTTCTTCCTCTTTTATGAGATGATGAGTGTACCAGATTGTTTTTGTGGGCCTTTCTGCCCTGACAGCCAGGGGTGCTTAGTTATACAGAGGTATGTGGGGATGTGGGGACCTAAGGGCACATAGTGGGAGCAGAGTGCCGGTGACAGGAAGAAACATCCATTCTAGTCTGCATGGCCTCTAGCTCCTGCAGGGAAGGCTCAGGAACCAAAACCAGCGCATCAGCCAAATTGTCTCTGAAGCAGATGTTTTCCAAAGATTTCAGTGAAGCATCTTAACCCTCCAGCATATGGAATCTTATGGAGAAAGGGACTTAAACCAGTTGTAGGCTTGTTATTCATCATTGATTGTAACTGAATTTGCTGGTAAGTGGTTAGTTATTAATAAGTAAAGCAGTGTTGCCTTACTAGAGAGAATTATGCCCCATCACTCTTTTGTTATTGTTGTTCATTGGAAACACATTGAGAACTAGATCAAGCGTCTTCAACCAGTTAACACATTTGTTCAGAGGATGGAGATGGTGAGACCAAGGTCAGGGCTCAGCTGCCATGTGGACCAGTTAGCTGGGTCGAGCTCTGGGACCAGACTGTACTTTTAACCCTAACGTACTACCTCTCACAAGTGTGCTGTGGGTTGCAGGGAGGAGTTGGGAGAGCACGGAAGGATGTCTGAACTCAGCTTTTCCACCTGGGACTACTCAGAGCCCTGATGTGGGAGGGCTTGGTCATCTCATCTGAGTATATTAATGGTAGTGGTGGTGGTGGCCTGCCTACACCTTGAATAGCTGAAAGGAAAATCTGAAATACTCCCTGTGAACCAGGATCTAAGTATCCACTGTCAGTGGGTCTTCTCAGTCCAGAGGCAAACCTTCTCCCGTAAGTTAGAATAAGGAGATGTTTGCAACTCTTGATGTGAATACTTTCTCCCTTGGAGGACAGGGATGGCATTAAAAGAGAAATTTGTTTCTTCCTTAACTTTCCTGTTTTCTGTTGGTTGTTCTGGTTTCTTCCTTTAGTTAACTATCTTTTTGTAATTAAAATTTAAAACACTTAATTTTCGTCTTTGAAAAAATAGCACACAGGAATTTTGGGAAAAAATGATTCTATATGAATATATTTTTACTATTAAACATGAGAATTTCTCATGTTTCTTGGCATAAACAACAATTAATGTATGAAAGCCTCAGCATGCCAGGGAGCAATTGGGTTTGTTTGTTTGTTTATTTTTTCTGTGAGAAATAGGAAAGATAAGAAGTCTGAAGAAAAATATATCTAGTTTTTTAATGAGAAAAGTATTTTTTTAAACGAATTTCAAATGTTACAGAATTCTAAAGCTTACCAATCTTGAGGTCTTTGCACCAAGCTACTTCCACCGGAACCATCTTTCAAACATTCTTAAGCCAAGTGTAAAAACGGACACAAAAAATAAAATATTTAAAGTGGGATTTTTTTTCCCTCATAAAGTTAATCTGGGCAGTCAGCGGCTGCCAAAGCATTTGTTTTCTTGGTGATTTTTTTTTCTTCTAAATTTTAAGTGGAATTCTAATAGAAAAAACACAGGTGAATGTTGGAGGTGCCTGGAGAGGCGCTCTGCTTCTTCCACAGTTCTACTCCGTGCAACCTTGGGGTCCTCCAGAAAGACCTGCTCTGCAGTGGCTCCTCTGCAGACCCCGCCCTTGTGCCTCAGTGCCGTGGTGTTGGTGTTGGACCTCTGCCTTCTCAATCGACTCTTCTGGGTGCGGTGTCTGTCATGACCTGTGTTTCCCAAAGTTGACTTTGGTTATTTTTAGTTAATCTATAGTTGGTTGCAAATTTAAAAGCTAACCACCTCTGCCAATCAGTATTTTTTTCTGTCTTGAAATTGGATCTTTACATTTAACTTGTTCTCCAAGTTTAGCACCAGTGCCACATTTGCCACAGTTTTTCAGTCTCTGCCAGGAGGTTCTTCTTGTGGACTTGAGTTTAAATCTAACAGTGAACAGCATTTGTGCCCACCATGGTAGACAGTCCTGTCTGTGAACCTTGTAAGAATGAAGTTTTCCTTTTTTTTTAATCTCGCACTGGAAAATTGAATTCTGCCTGTTTTCTTTTTCCCTCTAGGTAGTAAAAAGTAATAGCATTACTTCAAACTGTTAATTATATTGGAGTATCTCTTAAACTTTGAGGAGACTGGAATACTAAGGGCCCTACCAGAGAAAAATATAGCCTCTTGTATGTGCCCAAATGATTATCACTTAGCAGTAAAAGTGATCTTTCTCAGTATTTACTGAGCACTTAATGTGTAGTTGTGTGGCTAAGCCTTTAAGAAAGAGATCAGGTATTTTATATGTACTAACTTCTTTTAATACATACATCTCTACAAGGTAGATGCTATTATTTTTCATTGTTTGGTAGCCACCTCTTCCCTTACTTGAAATAATTTTCTGGGGTAATTTTACCATTACCTATGGTTTCTGTCAACTCCCTTGTGTTGATTATTGCCCCTGTAAACTCTTTCTTAAGTTGCAGATTCCTTCTGGAATCCTCCCTGGGTGCTGGCCCAGCCAGGTACTTTAAATTTACAAAGTTTCCTTCTCCTCACCTGAGCTTACTTTTTGGGACTTTCCATTTTGGTCAAGACATTATCATCTACCTACATATGTATTCATCAGATGGTATTTACTGAGACTTGGTTCTTTCTTAGATGCTACTCCAGATGTAAAGAATCTGTACATCACAGGCCAAAACACATGGGACTTTCTGCTCTAGCAGATAGGCAAGCTACTAATTTGTAAAATAATATCAGTGCCTCTACCTGTCTATCCAGCTGGGTCTATCTGTCAGCTCATCTCTGTATGGAGGGCATCAGGCCCTGATCAGAGCCCCTGAGAAAGATAAAGTGGTTGAGGGCACAGGTGGTGGCTACTTTGGCAGCTGGGGTGGTCAGGGAAGGAAGTGATGCTTGACTGAAGAAAGGAGATAAGCCATGTGAGAATTTGTGGTTTTAAGGGTTCTGCCTTTCCTGGCCAAAGATTTGAGTTAGGATCCTTTTTTTTTGTACCAGGAATCAACTCAGGACCTTGCACTTGCCAAGCAGACACTATGCCACTGAGCTATATCCCCAGCCAAAGATCATTTTTATAACTGTCACCAGTTTATTAATGTTGACCATCACATGGCTTTGATAAATTTAATGCAGGGAGTCATATAAGTATGTAGTTATTACTCAGTGTACATGTTGTGATCAAAAAAGTACAGAGAACATTAAAATTATTACAGTAAAAGACAGTGCCATGAATTCCCCTTCAAATACTCTCCCTCACTTCGAGCACAACTATCCCATATTCTTGCCATTTTCTGGAGCAGTTCTGGAACTCCTCTCTCATGAGTGTCTTTAATTGTGCTGGCATGGCTGGCTCCATGTCCTGAATCAATGTAAAATGTTTCTCTTTCACGGTCATTTTGGGAAAGAAGCAGAAGTTGTATAGTGCCAGATTCGGTGAATAAAGATTCGGTGAATAAATCCTCTCACTTTGGATACTGACCTTGGGAAGGGAAAGATGGCAGAAATAACTACAGATTTTCCACCTTTCTTGCTGCCCAGTTGCCTCTTTCACGGCCTTCCTTCCCCATGTTTTCCTTATTCTTTGTCCTTTTCTAATCATAAAGATAAACAGGATTCATGGTCTGAGAGCTGCTACAGAAACCTCTGCCATTTTGGCTGGAAGATCAGGCACCTACACATTTTGGAAAAGGACTCTTCTGGGTCATGCTGCCTAGAAGGACCTGGCCAGGAGACCTGTATTTTGAGAAGGAGAGAGCTGTTCTTGTTTCTTTGCTTCTGACCCTGGCAGAAATGCAACCATCTTGAGAGCGGGGTAGGAGAACATGCTGTGGCTCTACCAGATGAAGGAGTATGGCCTGGCAGGTCACCATGGCCTGGGGTGCCAAAGAGATGACATAAATGTGCCATCTCTAGAAATCTCTACCATTTCACATGTGCAGGCTCAGCATTAGGAACTTTGATTTTAGTGTATGCTTTCGTTTTCTTTGACAGAACCCCTTCCACATTTGATCTAGAAGACTATAAATATAGCAATTCAGTGGTACAAATTCTATCATATGCATTCATTTGTATTCCTTAACACTAAACCTTTTTTTTCTATGATGTGTATGTTCCCACTGAGGTGAGCAGAGCTGTTCTACAAGGCTTCAGGAGTGAGTAGCCACCCACCACATTGTCTTCTTTCTTAATGGCTAATAGGTCTGCTTTCATTTTCCTTGTAGGATACAGCTGTGCTATGTGGATCTCATTACTGTACTCCATTGCCAATGGTGTTCTGAGGATTTATTCTTATTGATAAATTATGCTGAACAGTATTGTATGAAAGCACTGTCATAAGCTTTATAAAAATATTTTGTGAAAAGTTCTTTTTGCTTTGTTACCATATGGATTTTTAAAAAATACATTTCTTAAAATGTTTTTCCTGAAAGGGATAAAAGTTTATTCACAATATATTCATGCAATTAGTGTTGAGAGTGACTTTATTCCTCCTGATTCATTCAAAGAATGCCCTGGCCAGCAATATAGCTTAGTGCACAAGTGCCTGCCTGGCAAGTACAAGGTCCTGAGTTCAATCCCCAGTACCAAAAAAAAAAAAAAAAAAAAAGCTGCCTTGACAGAGAACACAGCGCTTCTGGGCTCCAGACTATGTAACTATACATCTTCTTCTTTGGCTCTGCCTCACCTGCTTACCTGATGTCAGATTTTTAGAAAAGCTTAAAGATTTTGATCATAACTAAAATTTAAGATACAAATACTCTTGAAAGAGAGAGCAGTGACCTTTGTGCACTGTGTTGTATGATGGCCACCAGACCTCCGTGCAGGACAGGTCATAAGAGGGAGATGAAGGAGGTTGAGGGAGGGAGGAGAGAGTTGCTGAGCCCTGCCACCATGGGAGAGAATCCATATCATGGTAGGTGTACATAATGCCTTGTTTGTGTTGGTCTTCCTTGTCCCTAGCAGGGAGTAGTACCCCATGGATTTTTTTCACTGAAGGTGAACAGAGTAATGGACAAGTGATTCTTTTGTGCATACATAAGATCATGAAAAAGGTAAATAGGTAGAGGGGTCAGTAGTTAAAACTGTCCATCTCACCATTAGCATTCCTGGTTTCTTTGTTTCTTTTCCTTGTTTCCAGGAGAGTGTTAAAGGAAAGGCATTTCACAAAAGATGAATTGACTTGTCTTTGATGGTGCAGCCCCTTCAGTAGGTGCTTCTCCTGAGAAGATGACAGACTTCCACATGCAGATATGCTGGTGGCATAATAGCTGGTTGGTCGGAAACTCTTGGGAGATACATTAGTGCCCTTGAATAGCGTTGCATTGGTTGAATGGGCTCACCTCTGGAATTCAAGGGGTTTATAGTCAACTCCCAGTCTGGGAGCAAGGTCTCTGTTTGCTGAATTAGATGCTTTGGCCTGTTTGTGTCCGTAAATACCCTATTTAGAGAGCTTTTCAATGAGCAAATGTTCTTTACTTCTAGTTTTAATCTTGGCATGTTTTTCAGAAACATTAGTCTGTTATTACTTAAAGGTTACCTCTAAATTTGGAGTGTATACTGCTAAGAAATGGGGGAGGCAGAGGCCTTGTCAGCATTTAACAGTCCATAATACTCGCTGCACCCACCTGCCTGCCATGGTCGGCTTCCTAGAGGGGCCATGTAACCCGCCTGCCTGTAACAACCTAGGTGTATCCATCTTAAGTCACCTGTTCTTGAACAAGTAGTTGGGGATTGGATGAGGTTTACATATTGTTGGTACTCAACAATATTCACAATAGTTTCATCTTGCAAAATGACCACATATCTATATTCAGAGTTAGAAGAAAAGACAAGAACGTTAAGTCATTGTCATCTGGAGGAGATTTGTCAGGTTGTTTAAAAAGCTCTTAATTATACACATTGTCCCATCACCCTCCTTTAGCCCCTGTCATAGGCAGTTCATGGAGGCCAATCTGAACAGACGCTGGTATACTGGAAACACACTCGAGTTTCCCTGTATTGTGCAACATGTTACCCCTTTGCTCCTTTGCTGCTGATTCATGTTTGTCTCCTGTCTGTCTGCTCATCCTGGAATTCCTGCTGTCGTCATTGCTTCATGATTTTTCTCCACTCCTGTTAATTCGGTATTTCTGTCTTTCCCACAGCCTGTTTTCTCAGATAAGAAATGTTCTTAATGCAATCATCTATTGTTTATTGAGTAAACATTTCTGAACTCTTTTTTTTTTACCATATTATATGCAAGAGATAGAGAGGAGTAAGCTAGAATTACTTTTGTTCTCAAGGAACTTGTAGTTCTGTGGATTTATAACTAAATATTGGGAAAGGAATCACAATTATATGAGTGAACATATAACACTATGTGAACAACACTAGCAGCAGTGTTTTGATGTGCAAACACTGAATGTTGAAATGCAGTATAATTTAGTCTGACTTGTTGCTGACACACTGGTAGGCTATTCTGTTGTACTCAAACATCGTTTCTGAAGCTTACTCTGTAACAGGTCCAATGTTGATGTGGTAATGTTTGAATCAAGGAATTTTTCCATCTTTTAGTGTAAAAGGACATTTTCATGATTACCAGCATGTGACTTACAGTTCACAGGTCTCTGGAAAGTTGAAATTGAGTCATTCACCATTGTGGCTGAGCGGCAGCGCAGGCAATATAGATACAATTCAAGTTCCCAGCATTTCACATGAGTGAAAGCAGCACAGCCCTTGGCAGCCTGCCACATCTGTGCTTGGTAGACAGGTTCTTGAAATTTGACACTTTCATGTCTTTCCTTGAAAAAGCTTACAGATTTCAGCAATCCTTCAATGATTGACCCATTTCTGTTAAACTTTGTTATCAGACACCAGTGTGAGACTGTACTGGCTAGTTGTGAGAAAATATGTTCCTGTGACCTTGTTTTTTCCTTCAATAACTACCAGCTTAGTCTTGAACCATAATTCATACTTTTGATGTACAAATAGGGCACTGCTCGTTGTATTTATATTGCTGCAGACTGCCCTTAAAATATGGGCACACTTCCCTAAGCATTTGTTGTATCAACAAAGCAAAGTAGAATTTGGGTAATTATTCCTTCAGTTGACTCGTAAACAGAGCCTTAGAGAACATTCCTAATGAAATTATAATGAGCCTTTTTTTCATGAGGTAGAAAGAGTGGCTTGTGAAAGTAGTAGAACTCTTCAGAGGTTTTGTCATTAGCTAATCTCCTTTGGTATTCACCTCCATACTTTGGGGCCCATTCTCTCCCCTACCCACAATAATAGGTATAATGGTCAAAAGCATCATGTTTTGTTTGAAGAATTCCCTAGCTGGAAATGCCTTGGGAGTCTAGAATGAGTTCCAGCTTCTTGCATTTACTAGTTGCTTGGCTCAGTTCTGTTTCTCAAATTCCTAGGCTGAAAGTTGGGAATAATAATTGATGTCTGTCTCCATCATACCGCGGCCACTTTCTATTCATAGTATAGATTGGTGTTATGGTTGATACATTGTGTCAACTTGGGGAGTCTGGAGGTTTGGCTGAGTGATTCAGCAGGAAGCCAGGGTGCTTACTTTTTTTTTTTTTTTTTTTTTTTTCCGTGACCGGGGATCGAACTCAGGGCCCTAGTGCTCGGCGGCAAGCACTTAGCCCACTGAGCTGTACCTCCAGCCCAGGGTGCTTACTTTGTATACATCCTGAGCCTGTGGAAGAGGAGGGCATGGAGACTGTGTGAGAGCTACACGCCCCCGGGTGGGGGCAGGCTGTTTACAAGTTAAGGGATAGAAAGAGGCTGCTTGCCGTCATTCCACACATTTGCTGGTTGTTTCCTGCCATGAACAGTTTGCCCTCTGCCATGTGCCACTCTGCCTCAGAACCAGCCAAGTATGGACTGAAACCTCCACAAACTGTAAGCTAAATAAACCTTTCCTTGCTTCATTTTGGGCATTGGGTATTTTGTCTCAGCAACAAGAAAAAAGTAAGCAAGACAATCAGATGAGAAAAACGAACTCGAAAGTGCCCTCGATGGATGTAGTGAGCCATCTCAGGTTTCAGGAAAGGCCTCTCCATGTTCCAAGATAGCTACTGAGACTTTGCCCTTCTGTGGTTCTGTGGTCAGGAGCAGCTGCCTCTTAGCCTACTTCAGAGGAAAGTGGACTGTGGTTGGGCAACTCAGTTTATTACAAAGCTTTTTAAAAAAATTAAACTGAATTTTATCCTTGTATCTTTTCACTCCTTAGTTCTAGTTTTACAGAGTAAGTTGAAATGATCCCAACTGGGCAAATTTATAACTGAGAAAGGGGTCTTACAACTCTTTTTTTCTGTTTTCTGCGGTTTAACTCAGTAAGTGCTGATACCCTTCATGTGGGCACCACACTTAGGCACAAATGGCAGTTATTGTTTCTCTTGCCCTATGGAAGTGGGAGGCGTGTAACCCAAATGGAAATGAATGGATAGTAAAAACAAACTCCATGATTTGCAAAAACACTGTGATTTCAGTTGTATTTAAATCCTTGCTGGAATGGACAATACCTGCATTTATTGGGCTATACTATTTAAGTGACCAAGCAAACTAATAATGTACAAAAGTAAAGGTGGAAAAATGACAAGTAATGAAGACAAGTATCTCTAGTTTTTGTACGGATCTGTGCTTGTAACAACCACACAGTGCAAAGACATGGAAAAATGATAACACAGCAGTGTGCTAATGCCTTGGTCTGGGCTATGCTTGATGCACTTGCAGTTGCTGTAGTCCACGGGAGGATCCTGAGGTGTTATCTCAGTGATGAAAGGTACCACATACTACATGGATTTATAGACCCTAACCCTAAACCCAGCAAATGTAGAAGCAGTCTTATTTCCTCAGAGTTGGATACCTTGGGTTCTGTTCTTGACTCTTGATACTGATTAGCAATGTGACTTTGAGACAGTCTGTACTCCTTAGAATGGCATGTTTCCTCACATTTAAAATGAGATTGAAACTCTTTCCTCCACCTGCATTTATAGTTGTTAGGATCAACTACGATAATATATATGGATTTGAATATCAACACTATTGATGTGAGTCATGTAACTCTTAAAAAGTTCTCTAAACATCTCTGTACCAGCTTCCTCATCTTTAAGATGGGGATAACAGTAGTATCTTCTTAGGGTTTTTGTGAGAAGTAAATGAGCTAATTCCTACCAAGTATATAAAACAGTGCCTGACCATTAATCCTAGTACATTAAGTATCTCTTTTGTGAGCTTTTGAAGGCTCTTTGATTGACTATTTTAGGTATTTTTTGGAAATAGCATTTTTTAAAGAATGAAATTAACACTCTATTTACCAACCAAACCCAGTAACAGAATTAGCTTATTTATTCTTTCTGATTATTTTTAGGGTTGCTCTGTCAGAAAAAAGTTTAATCATGATACCAAGGTATTACTGTAGGTAAACAGGAAAACAGAAAAAGTACACGCTCCTTTTCCATGTTGAGGTTTCAGGTTGGGACTGACAGTGAAATTTGTAACAATGAGCTACAAGTAACCACACTTATTCCTTAATGTCTACAAGTAACCTGCTTATTCCTAAATGTCTTTTTTCCTCAGAGCTTTGTGTCGTATTTATTTATATTTATATCCTGATAAAAATACTGATCATGATTTCCCATGACTCCTCTAAAGAGGTAACTTTGTAAGGAATCCTTAAAATTTAGGTAGCAATTAACTTACAAAGAACCATTTAAGAAAAAGAAAATCATAGCTTCCCTAGGCTATAGTAACAAATGATTTTATGAGTTTGGCATTCTTTTAGGTATTTGTTTTTATACTGTGAAAGCCAATTGCTGTTATAAAGTATTGTCATATTTATATCTAAGCTAGAATGATTATTTATTTATTTATTTATTTATTGGTGCCGAGAATCAAACGCAGGACCTTGCACTTGCCAAGCAGGCACATGTGCCTCTGAGCTAGATCCCCAGACCCTAGAATGATTTATTTAGACAGAGGAACTTTTGGGCCACCTACTGGATTTTCAGAACTATTTGGATATTAAACTACTTACTATCTGTAAGCGTGGTTACTTGTAGCTCATTGTTACAAATTTCATTGTCAGTCCCAGCTTGAAACTACAACATGGAAAAAGAGCGTGTACTTTTTGTTTTCCTGTTTACCTACAGTAATTGAGTTTGTTAATGTTTTCTGTTTGTTCCATCTTGTAATTAAATGTATGTCTTTATTTCTAATGGTATTTTTAATATTTAATATTTGTTCTATCTTGTAATTAAATGAATGTCTTTATTTCTAATGGTATTTTTAATATTTCTTGAGCTCGTTCTTTTTATATATTTACCCATATATAATATTGTAATCCTAAGTTGCACTACTAGCTTAATTATTTTTAAATGAAGAAATTACTTTGGCATATACAAAAAGAAATAGCTAATGGTAACTGCCAGATGATTTCTTTTGTAGAGTTATACATTAAGGTGTGTCAGGTTTCTATTCCAGGAGATGATGGGTACATTCTGTGGAGTAGAAGGTGTGCTTTCCAGAGCAAGGGTCCAAGGCAGGGTGAAAAGGATACTATATCCAGTAATCCTGGATCTGTGTAGTGTGGGGAATATTCTTGACCTCATTTAACATCAATTTTCTTACCTGTTAATGGAGGTAGTGTTTGTCTGAAAAGATTGTAACACTTCAAGCAGTCTTAAATGTGTAATATATTTTCAGTAGATGGTAACTGTGATATTTTATGCTAGAAATTTGTCCCATATACATGTAATATTTCAAAGCTATTTCTGGATTCTTTGTTAAATGAATGTACTAATAAGCTTATCATTTTCTAAAGGTTACCTAAAAGACTTTAAAACCACCAAAACATGTACTTAATTTTTGAATAAACAAATCATTAAGTAAGTTTTACTTAATTTTTTACTGTTGCAGTCTTAGTGGCTAGTTTCCCATTCTTCAGTTTTTGATGTTTTTGTTAGCTTTAATAAGTTAATAGAGTAAGTGAAAAAGATAAAAGTGCTGCTAGGATAGTTTACTTCTTCATAATGTCATACTTAATTCTTTGATTTATTCCTGGACCAAATCTTATGATTGTTTATAACATGGTGCCATGGACACATATTTTCAAGCTGATCCCTTTGTGAGGGAAAAGGAAAAGATGTAATTAAGATGCATCATGGATTCCACATTTCCAAAGGGGTGTGTATGCATGTGTATCTGTCTGTCTGTCTGTATCTGTCTCTCTCCCAGCTTGGCAGCAACTTGGACCTTGTATCAGTATTCTCAGGAAGGAGTGGCTGTGTTCTAATACAAGTTGAACTATTGGCCTTGGGATCAATATTTGAAGAAATATGACATATTTTAATGAGACATAAAGTTGCATGGTAAGTTGTCTTCTTTTTATACTAAACTTTTGTTCAATTTGCTTCTCCAGGTAGCATTTTGTGAAGCTGTTCAGTGAGATCTCCCAGGATCCTTGCAGGCAGAAATAGGTGAGTAAATAAAATCAGATGCCCTTATTGGAATTGATCGGAGATACCTTTCCTGTGGGTGGCAACTTCATGAGAAAGGTGTAGCATTTCAGACTTTTGGAACCTGCATGGTAGGCACTTGTTATCTTTTGGCCTGCAAACAGTTCTTGGATGAACATGCATCAGTGTTGCAAAGGATTCAGTGAAGCTGGTGTTCAGAGTTAATACTGTTGTTTCTGTACTTTAGTTCTGAAACATTTTTTCTGTCTACATTCATGAACAAGGTTTAGAGTTCTGTATAGTGGAGACAGCAGACTTCAAGTTGTCTTTCCTTTGCAGCTTCTTTGTGGGCCACTTCACCATTTGTTATTTCTTGCAGAAGGAAGAAGTAGAAATGACCAATTGAAATTACCCAATTTTATTACTTGATGATAGCCCATGCAGAAGGATTGCCAAAATAAGAGTTGGAAACAGTTAATTACTAGGTGTTTTATGATAAATTGATTAGATTTTAATTTATAAAGGTCACTTTTGGAAAATATTCTTAATAGGGGCTAAGTAATCACCTATAGTATGTATTTAAGCCAGTCAAGGCAGTTAAGTATTACAATTGTCCCTAAAGACTGTGATCCTCTCTACTTCTAAAAAGGAGAGGCCTGTTTGGCCAGGTCCTCTGTGGCCTTGTGGTAAACTCAAGGATGAGCTCAAACCAAGGAGCCAGGCTGTAGTATGGATTCTAGACCAACTGACTACCTGTTGGGGAAGATCTGCCATGCATCAAGGATGTATACAGAGCATTGCACAGACACTGTCTGGTCTGTAGGAAGGTTATCTTTTGGGGTTATGGATTTAGGGAGAAGGAAGATTTGTTTGCATGTTACATTTTGGGTACTGACTTCTCAAGTGTTATGAAGTTATTTTGTCCTCTAATGCTGTTGAAGGTGAGTCCTTTTCTTTAATGAAGACTGTAAACACTTATGAGTTATGAAATTGTTTGAGCAGAGTTCCTTCTCATGGGAAACTAGGCCTAACCTGAGGTAGGTGCTATCCTGAGCAGACTAAGCAATGGCACTTTATCACTGGTAGCAGTGAAGTATCTGCTCCATTTATTTAGTTGGGGTGGAAGAAGCTGATTTTCTAGTAATAAGGATTATTAGGAAAAGATATATTCCTTTTCTGTACTTTGAAAATAAGGAACTTATTACATGTGATATTTTTGAAAAAAGTATTCTGAGACCTGCTTAAATTTGACTAATAGCAGCACTCTGCCATGCATTGCACAGATCCAGACTTTCAGGTGTCTCTGGGCCAGGCAACAAGGGTTGGAAATTAGGCATTTGCTAATATTGGTCCACAAAATGAAGATTCAACAGACATGCATCTGTGCTGTGAGAAGGGTATGAATTTCCACTCAAAGACACTGTCTGCTTGAGTGTTATATATGAAATGGGATCCTGTACTCTGGGAGGCTGAGGCAGGAGGATCGTAAGTTTGAGACTAGCCTGAGCGACTATCAAACTTCTGTCTCAAAATAAAAAATAAAAAAGGTCTGGGGAAGGCCAAGGGTTCAATCCCAAATAATGCAGACAAATAAGCAAACAAACAATTGTTACATACCTTATATCCATATGGTAGAACATTTCTCTTGAGCATAATAATTGCATTTTGAAGAGAATGTTCACCATTAGTCTAGTCCTCAGCAGATGGCCCCTCTGTTGGACACATGTGGGCTGGGATCCCAGCTGAGATGCCAATTGGCTCTGACTTAAGGCAGGTTTCTGTACCATATGAAACTGTCTTTTTACTTGTGGAGGATCTTTTCCTTCTCAAGTGCTTTGGAAACTTGACCAAGGTAAAAGGGAGCAGGTGTGTACAGAGACAGTAAACAAGTACCTCTGCCTGGCTTTGTGATGCTGGGCAGGGGTCACCAGATGTAGAACCCAAGGAACTGCACTGGGAAGCTCTTGCTGCACGTCTGAGGAAGTCTTTCATTCCCAGTCTCCTTGGCAAAGGGTCAAGGCAGTATCAGCTCTGTTTTGCCTGCCTGCTCTCAGAGAGTTGTGGGAAGGCTTTGAAAAATATGAATTTTAGTGTTAAGTAGACTTCTACTGGCATTTTAATCCCTTCAGACTTTGAGTTCTAGCTCTACCTCTTAAATTAGGGATGTGACCTTGAGTGTGTTATTGACAGGCTCTCTGGGTCTCACTTGTCTCACAGGTGACTAGTAAAGTTGAGGAGGGACGTATGTAAAGTAGGGGATGGTGAGCTAACACCTGGTAACTTGTTCAGTAAATATTCTCATAAATTCATCAGGACACAAGAAAGCAAGCTGAGGATTAGACAAACATAACCATGGTTCCAATTTTGGCTTGTTAAACTGGCTCTTATGCAAAGTTCTGCTAATTTAAACCACTAAAGATAATCTGATTAGACTGTGGGCAGCCCTGCTAGGGGTTTTGTTCCTTGGGAGCTGGTGAGTTTTCCTCCTGAGGGAAGGGGCAGCTCTCTCTGATGGGGACTCTTATCTGACCCGACCCAACCTACTGAGCAGTGAGATGCTCCATCTCCATTGCCTATGTGGAGCACTGGGAAGATGGTGAGGGCTATTGATGCAATGAGTTATTTTACTAAAAATGTACTGACAGTTCACTTATTGGGAAACTTATAAGTGTATTTGGAACAATGTGGGCACACTTATGAACATTTTCAACTGTAAATTTTATAGTGGTTAAGCCAGGTGAATTATTTCCAGTGAGAATGTTGTGCCTATGTTACGATGTGCTACAAATGCCAGGTACACAGCCAGTCTTAAAAGTGTTAGTATTAGAAAAAAAGAATGTAAATATCTATATAATAATTTATGTGGATTACATGTCAAAATTATTTTATTTTAGATATTTAGAGTTAGATAAGGGCTGGGGATATAGCTCAGTGGAATAAGCGATTGCTTAGCAAGCGCAGGGTCCTGAGTTCGATCCCCAGTACCGCAAAAAAAAAAAAAAATAGAGTTAGATAAAATATATTAAATTATTTTGGCCTTTTAAAATAGTATTTGGGATTGAACCTGGGGCCTTCCTCATCCTAGGCAAGTTCTCTACCACTAAGCTATATCTTCAGCCCGTTTAAAATTCTATTTTGTGGGCTGGAGGTACAGCTCAGTGGGCTAAGTGCTTGCCACCGAGCACTAGGGCCCTGAGTTCGATCCCCGGTCCCGGAAAAAAAAAAAAAAAAAAAAATTCTATTTTGTAAGAGTCTTGTTACATTGCTATCTTAGTTACTTTCCTTTCTTTGCTGAGACAAAATACCCAAAGCCCAAATTAAAGAGGGAAAAGTTTATTTAGCTCACAGATTGTGGAGGCTTCAGTCCATACTCAGCTGGCTCCAAGGCAGAGGGCGGCAGTTCATGGGGGAGGGGGGACAGCCAAAGCAACAAGAGCAAAAGAGGGGAGCACTGGCCCTGAATCGAGGCCAGCAGTTTCTTGAAGCTGTTGGTTTCAAGCAGGAGCCTAAAGTGGTATCTTTCTATGGTCTGTTGGCTAATTCAGAACTTTAGAAATGTAATGGTCAATTCATTAGAAAGAAACAAATAACTAAATAAATTTTAAGCCAGGTGCTATAATCACAACCCTTGAGAGGGTGAGGCATGAGGATTTCTTTGAGTCTGAGGGCAGCCTGGGCTACCTTAAGTGAGTTTAAGGCCAGCCTGTACTGCATAGCAAGACCTGTCTCAAAAAAACAAAAACAGGTGGTTCCGCCGCAGCTGTAGAGCCACCAGGTGAGCAAAGCTACTGCTGGGCGTGGTCCAATCATGGGGCGCGGGTGAAGCAGCCACAGACTGCACAGTGATGCCATGAGGGGTGCAGAGCCACCACAAGACCTGTGGGGCTATGTGGTTCTGCTGCGAGGGGCGCACAGAGACGCCCTGGGCCCTGTGGTCCTGCCCCCGCCCCAGGATCCCTCTCCCTTGACTGCCGCCCCCCCATGCTGGCCCTCCAAGATCCTAGGCACATGACCTGGAAGAAGAGCAATAGCCATGGTTCAGCGAGAGCAGCCAGGTCAACGACATACTGGAAGGCTGAGGCTTGCTACTAATATGAGCACTGAGAGGGACTCCATACCACTTGCAAATACGAACTTAGTAGCAACCCATAGAGACAAGATATAGGAAAAATAGCAGTCCTGGAGATGGAGAGATGACAGCATACTCTAAGACCTGAGAAAATCCTCCAAGTGTCTCCTAAAACTAATAACTAAGCTTAGTACACACCCTGTGAGCATGAGTGGGGGAGACCTCACACCACTTATGCCCAGCATCAAAGGTTTCAAAATGAGCATTCAAACCCTCACAAGGAGCAAACAAGACTCCTTCCTGAAAAACAGCTCAGGCAACTGCCGTGGTGCAGTTAGAGGAAGAGGAGGAGGAGAAGGAGGGAGTCACCACTCCATACACACCCTCGGCCCACTCCCTTATTCCTACTCTCACAGCTTTAGCTTCGGAAGCCTGTGCTCATAGAAGCCTCCCAACTTGGAAAGAGGAGAGCGAAGTTCCGAGAACTGGGCCAAAACTGGAGCAGAGAAAGCCCAGCCTGGAAGGCCACTGGGAAAACAGCAGAGAAGGATGCTCCCATAGGATCACCACCCAGACACTGGACTATAACAACATGAGAATGACAAGAGGGAGAGAGGCAGGTCCCCTGGTACCAGGAAGGTTTAGAAATGAGAATCAAGTTGGGGGGCTCCCTGCAGGCTACATGGGGACCCTCAGGTCTTGGACCAAGGCCCCTGGCACCACCTCACTGGGGAGGAGCCTGGCAGTGGTCTGGGTCCCTGGCAGTGCCTTGCTGGTGCAGAGCCTGTGCTCAGGGGCCACCCTGAGAACTCGACCAGGCCTCCGGGAGTGCCATGTTGGGGCAGAACCCAGTGGTCTGCGGAGGCAATCCCACAGACTGGATCAGGTCCCTGGGAGCGCCTCACTGGGTGCTCAGAGGCGACATCGAGAATTCAACGGGCCCCCCCGGGAGTGCCTTGTTTGGGCAGAGCCCGGTGGTCTTTAGGGGTGACCCTGCGAATTGCTCCTGGTCCCCGGGGAGCACCTCACTGGGGCAGAACCCAGTAGTGCTCAGGGGCAACCCCGAGAACTCAAATCAGGCACCCAGGAGCACCTCATTGGGGCAGAGCCCAGTGGTCCAGGGCAGGGGGCAACCCTCAGACTGGACTAGACCTCCTGAGGGCCTTGAGGGCTTATTAATTGGGTATGACCATAGTGTATTTGGTTCCCTGCATATATACCATCTTTGAGGATGGGTGCTTTTCTACCTAGTGCCATAGTAATTTGAGTGCACCCATGTTTGTTACACCATAATTTGTGGCAACCATGTGCCTCCACAATGAGAGCCCAAGGGAGTAAATAAACCAAAAAATACAGTTATTGTCCGAGGGAAGATGATTGATTGGGTGAGAGAACAATGGAGATGAGGGTAGAGAAAACTGTTTGATTAATGAAACGTGCCATCATTTGTATAACTGAGTAACAATAGTGAAGACATCATTTTGTAATACAGCATCCATTTTTAATTCCCCAATATCTGCTCTATAATTCTGTTTCCTTTATTGTTTATGTGTTATACTGATTTATAACTAAGAAATGTGAAGATAACATTATGTAATACAACAGCCATTGTTAATCCCCTACTATCTTCTGTATAACTGTGTATTTCCTTCATTGTTTTTGAGATAACCGAGTACCAAATATGAAGATGATATTATGTAAAACAGCACTCATTGTCAACCCCCTACTATCTTCCCCATAATTTGTGTGTTTCCTTATTGTTTTTGTGTTATTGGAGTTTATATTCTCTTGTCTTTAAAATAAAAAGAAAAAAGAGGGGAGCAGTGGCAAGCAGCCTCTTTCCCTCCCTTACACTGTATGCAAACTACCTACCCGAAGGGCAGGTATAGCACTCACACCAATAATCCTGCATTGGACTATGGATTAATCAAAAACCTAGAAGCCCACCCCATGACTGCATGAGGATTTGGAGGGACATACAGACACAAGCATTAATAATTAACTAGGCTGCACTCAGACTTTGGTCTTCCTGCCTCAGCCTTCTGAGTGGCTAGAATTATATGCATGTACCATCATAACGTAGCTTTTTTTTTCACTTTTTAAGTGTCATTATAAAAAGTTTAAATAATACTCAGGACTTACAATGATACTTTCATCAAAAATAGTGCTTCTCTTGGAGGTCCTTCAAAAGAAGTGGATAGTTTCTAACTTATTAGGTAAAATACGATTTTCTACTGTAGTTTGTGAAGAATACGAAATTGGGATTTTTCTTTTTTCAGGGGATTTGTTCACAATCTGCCAAATAACAAATTTGAGGAATTTTAAAAAAATATTCAAAATTAGAGCTGGAGCTGGGCATAGCGGTACACTCTTGTACTAGCGTTCTGGGAGGCTGAGGCAGCAGGATCTTAAGTTCAAGCCTAGTCTGGGCAACTTGGTGAGATTCTGTTTCCAAAAAAATAAAATAAAATAAAAACATTAAGGGGTCAGGCACATAGCTCAGTGTAAAGGCCCTGAGCTCAATCCCCAGTACCTCTAAAAACAAAAAGAGTCAAAATTGGAAAGCAAAAGCACCTAGCAGATGTGTTCCCTAACCCTTAAGTGACACCGTCTGGCTCAATTTTGATGTCTTTCCCTGTGGTCCTTTGCCTCAGCACCCTATAAAAGTGTAGAACATAGAGTACTCTTAGCCTGCGGATCCATAAAGTCAGTTGTCCCTTGGGCATCTTTCCCTCATGTCCCCTGGCACTTCTAATGCAACATGGCCTAAAATGAACCTTTTATTCCTTCCTTCACCTGCATCCCTTTTCTTCCTGTCTTGTGTGTCCAAGTTTCATTTCCTAGATAAGTGAATATATAATTTTCTAATTAGATATTCCTTACCAAGTGATAAATCAGTTTTCTGTAAAAGAAACCAAAGTTGTTATTTTACAAGGTGTGCTATCAATGAAATCTGTGAGTTCGTTGCATGAAGTGAATCCTCATTTATTAATTTGTAGAAACGTTATTTTTTTACCTACTTATGTGATTAATGTGTATGAATAATGTCTAATGAATGTATATGAATAATGTCTAATGTATGTTAGTCAAGTGAGAGCTCCTGGATAGTACTTATTTAGAGAGCTTTTGCTCTGAGGGCCTGACATATTTCCTCTGGGTCTTAATTATTTCCATATTCCAATATGTATTGTTTTGGGTAATGCTAGAATTATTCTTTATTAGCTAGTTTTTCACTTACCTTCTAAGGAACTCAGGCAAGAAATACAAATATTTTCATAAGATTCTTTGAGAGAATAAAATTACTATTTTTGAGGATGAAAATATGGTGACTTATCTTCTAAGGACTGGACGACTTTATTAAGATAGCAAAGTATACTTTCCTGGGGATAATTTTTTGAACTTATTGGAAATATGTTACTGGAAAGAATAAAAGGAAATTTAATACTGTGGAAGTTGGAAATAGCTCTTGAAATCCAGTCTGTTTTGGAACACATAAAACACATTAATTCCCAGAGATTTCCGACAGCTCACTTTACTTCCCAAGGCTATGAGGCCCCCTATGATGCTGACACAGAAAGCTTCTTCAGCACAGATGTACCATGATGTTTTGATGTGCAAGGATTATTTTCTACACCTGAAGTTGGGGCATCCCTTTGGCCTGTCTTACCTGACTGGTATCAAGTTAGTTTAGTTTTGTACTTTTCTTAGGTTGGGTTCCTGAAAGCACATATCATGGATCCTAAAGCAAGGAAGGCAACTGTAGGTAACATCTCCGAGAGCTGTCTCAAAGTTTCTAAAATGACACATCCTTTGATAACAAATGCTGACAAACTATTAGGGTATCAAACAGAACAACTGGATTGTCCAAGCTCCTTTGAGGGCTAATGTTTCCTCAGTGCTAATCATCCTACAGTATAATGAGGCTCTTAAGGAAATTATGGTATTTTTTCCAAGCACTCAGATCTGGAAGAAAACAAAACTGTCGGAAATCTGTGGCTAGCCAAGTCAGAACAGAGTCACCTTTATTATGTGGGGAAATTCCTGGGAAGGGAAAAAAGTAGAACCAAGCACTGTTAGTAGACCTTAAAAAAGGATCCTTCTGTGTTGTATTTTCTTCCTGTTTCTGTCTGTTGTGCTAACGCCAAAGCCTTGTTGATACACGCTAACATGGAAAACATCCTGATAGCCTGTCAACTGTTCCATTTCTGTCATTTGTGGAATGAAGGCATAAGATCTTCCGGTGACTGGCATCTAGCCACTTAGAGTTATTGGTGTGATGTGTGATGCTGGGCCAGCAAAGGGAAGGACAATGGCCTGTCCATTGACAGCTGTCAGTCTAGTAAAAAATGGGCAGAGAAGTCCCTGCCACGTGGTAAACTAATCATATTGGGAACAGAGGAAGGGAGAATAAGTCTACCAACCGGGGCAGCTGTCGTTCCAGAGCTGTGACATTTGAAATGGATTTGAAGATGACCAACTGTGATAAAGGATGACAGGCAGAGAAGAATGTGGGCGGAGGTGATGAGGGATGGAAGTGTGCTCAGAAGGAAGCAGTGGGTGGTTTGGGGTGACTGGGAAGGCAGGAGAGGTCAGCTTTTGATGTTCTGAGGGCCTTTTCTGTGTGCTCTCACTGTGGCTCTCATGCAAGTATTTAAAAGTGTGTACCATTTATGGCCAAACCATCTCTTTTGGCTCATACCCAAGGCCCCACTGTACACCCTTCCATTGTAGAAATGATTTAGGTGCAGAATGGCGAATGGAGCTCAGAGAGCCTGTATCCTCGTCTTTCAGCGTCCCAGAGGTTTAGCCTTTTCATAGTGACACCAACGTTTGTTACCAAGTAGCTGATAAGTGATGCAGTGTGGCCCGTGAATGTGTTGTCAAAGGGGAAACTGATATGCTTTATGCAGATGGTCAGTATTATACATAAAATATATTATTTATTTATCCTCCATGTATCATGTATTTGCTATTCCTCCAGCAAGCATCAAGTGTTCTGTATGTCTGTCTATATTTAATAGCATAAGAATCGATTCTTCTTATTTTTTCCTAATTCTTTTTCCTCTCTGCAGTAGTTTTCCTACAGCATTAGTGTTGATGCCTTTAGCCATCCTTAAGGAGCACACTTGTTCTTAGAATCTTTTAGTACATAGGGAAAGGGAACAAAATAGTAAACTGGCATCAGGTTTTCCCCTGATTTACATTATGCAGCTAAATCCCTTTTGTTGTTGTCTTTGCCTTTATTTCTGATGGAATAGCTACTTTGGTAGAAGGGAAGAAAGCTCAACATGGTGGCTAGGTCCTGGCGACATTTCCTTCTCTAGGAACCCTGAAGTAGGCAGGTCAGTTACAATCTCACCAAATCTGGACTTACTGAGCTCTTGCTACTTAAATTTAAGACTGCACATAAAGGGCTGGAGATGAGGCTCAGTGATGCTGATATGCACGAGGGTTCCATTCCCAGTACTACAAAAAGACAAAATAAAACAACAACAATAACAACAAAGAGTGCACAAGATTTTGTGTCCTCTATTCTCACCGAGGTTCTCCAGATAGCAGTCCTGTCATAGAAGACTCGGAAAGCAGTCTCCTTATTTCTTGGGCTGACCAGTGTTTCAGTTTCTTCTCCCTTAACAATCTCTATTTCCTTCCTCTTTTATCGTTTATAGGCTGTTCTCTTTTCCCATGGAATTCCCCATTCCTTTGTAGACTCATTTTTGTTTTGTCTTTTGAAATCACAGCCAGGCTGCCAGGATACGCTTCTCTGATGAATTCACACCATAAGATAGATTTTAAAATATTTGACACCAGAGTTGCAAGATATTTCAGTGGTAGAGTGCTTGCCTAATGTTTGAGGCCCTGGGTTTGGTCCCTAGTACTGCAAAAAACCAAAAATTCTGACACCAAAAAAGAAATGTGAGCTATCTTGAGTCCAGTTTAGTAAACTGGTCACTGACTATTAGGTATCTTCGGATGAATCACTATCCTTCAGCAAATGAATATAAGAATAATCAATTCTAATAAACTGTTCGAGCAGCCAAATGAAAATAGTTCCTTTTCTATATCCCTTATCACTCTCTCTCCTGAGTACAAGAGTACAAGTCCCAAGTAAATAGGGTATTTTATAGTCTTGCATTTAGCGTCTAGTATTCAACGTGCTTTCACTTTATACTGGTATGCTTCTTTGTGTACCAGGTCATGGCCTCTGAATTTGAAGAGACTGCCCTTACCTGTTCTTGTCTTGTAACTGCTGTCATCATAACAGCCCAGATCCTTCATTTGACTTGGCCCTTCCCATGTGAAGTTTCATCCACTGTTGGTACCATCATGACTAGAGTATTATCATTTTTCTCATATCATGGCTATAGAAAGCTGCCAATGGAGAACCTGGTTTAGAGGATAGAGGAATATTTTCTGTTCAACTGAGCAAAAATTAAATGAGAGACTACACATTGGTGGCCAATATGAAGTAAGAAGTCCCTTACTGGCCTCTTGTGGAAAAAAAAAGTTGGTATCTATTGGTTTTACTCTTGTCATTGACTTTTAAACTTGTGAAGTTTAATCAGAGTAACTCTCTTAAGGTTCATCCTGTAGGAATCAAGATTTCTGTTAGTGCTCAAAATATTTTACCAAAAGAAAGAAAGAGAAGGAGGGATGGAAGAAGGAAAGAAGGAAATAAGATAAAGGAAGGAAGGGAGGAAGGGAGGAAGGAAAGAAGGAAGAAAAAGAAAAAGGAAGGAAGGAAGGAAGGAAGGAGGGAAGGAAGGAAGGAAGGACCCCATGTGCATACAACTTTTCTCTAAGTCAGTCAAGATGATTTTGATTGGAAATAGATTCATATGTAGTTACCTGGGAGGTAACTAGTGTTCAGTTTGATAACCCCAGAACTTGCCACACTGTATGTTACTTCTGTCTATTAGAAGATACTTCAGAAATATGAAATTTTCCACCAGACAAGAAGACAAAGTATGCTAAACTTTGCCAAACCGTTCTTTCCTAAAAGGTGTTACTAGAAAATGGTCTTCCTCTACTTCTATGAACTTAACTTGTTTTTGATCAACTGTAGTTAAACAAGATTAACTTTTATTGCAGAATTATTCAGAGATTTCAGTGTTGTAAAGTGTTCCAGGGCCCTTCAAGGGTTGGGTACAGAATTTAGCATCTATGTTATGATCCTTTTGGTCTCAGAGGGACTGTTACTATGTCCTAGAACTCATATCACTGTGACACAGATGAGGGACTTCTTTGGAGTCAAGGTTATAAATTCTTTTTAACTCTTCCCATTAAGAACTGGGGTCCAAAACAACACTGAAATTCCATCTCACCCTGGAAAGAATGGCTATTATCAAGAAATAAACCTGAGCAGGGCGTGGTGGCACATGCCTGTAATCCCAGCACTCAGGAGGCTGAGGCCGGAGGATCGTTGTGGGTTTGAGACCAGCATAGGCTACAAAGTGAGCTCAAGGCCAGCCTGAACTGCATAATGAGACCCTGTCTCAAAAAGACCAAAAAAATTAAAGAAATAAACCAAAAATGCTGCAGAGGCTGTGGGGAAAAAGGAACTCTTCTCCCCTGTTAGTGGGAGTGTAGGCTGGTACAACCACTGTGGAAATCAGTGTGACGATTCCTCAGAAAACTAGGATTTGACCTATCTATTCCCCTTCTGGGTATCTTCCCAGAAGAATTAAAACCATCGTACCACAGTGATATATGTGCACCCATGTTTATAACAGTACAATTTGTAACAGTTAAATCTGGGAAACAACCCAAATGCCCATCAACTGAGGAATGGATAAAAACGATGTGTTTTTTTAAAAAATGTAATGGAATACTACTTAGCCATAAAGAAAAAATAAACTTGAGAGTTTTATACATAAATGGATGCACCTTAAAAATATAAGTCATAAATCAGACTGACGTGTAAACATTGTATTGTCTCACTAGTGTGAGAAGCTGAATGAGTAAATAAAATCCAAAATGTACAGTAGATATTGGGATAGGGAAGTGACTGCTGCCTGTGGACAAGTTCTGCCAGCCTCCTGCACACTGACTGACTTCCATGCATGGAAGCCTTGGACCATGTTTTAAGAGGATGAAGATGGAAGTTGCCTGATCTCCTTGAGTCTGAGGCTCTGTAACTTATGCCACACTTCTGTCACATTCTATTGGTGAAAATAAATCACAAGACCAGCCCAGACTAGAGGAATAGGTTAATAAGACCCCACTTCATTTTTTTAATTTTAAAGAGAAAAAAATAAAAATTTCAAAGCAAGCTAATAGGAGGGTAACAATGTTACTTAGAGTACAAGATATCAGCTTTTAACTGTCCAAATAATAATATGAGCACAAACCTTCCTTTTCAATGAACTAAGAAAAATTAGTAGTATAACTATCTTAACTATCTCATATCTATCTATCTATCTATCTATTATCTATCTATCTCTTTTCCCTTCTTTTCTCCATTCCCCTACCTCAGTTTCTCTTTCCTTTTGAAGTTTCTTCCCATTTTACAATATCTATTGTACATTTTGGATCTTATGTAGTCTTTCAGCTTCTCACACTGGGAAGACAATGTGATGTTCACACACCTATGTGTGGTTTATTTCACTTACGAGTATGGTCTCACATTCCATCCATTTACCTATGGAAGTCTCCAGTTTATCCTTCTTTATGGCTGAGTAGTACTGTGTTGTATAAAATGACCACATCTTTTTATCCATTCCTCAGTTGATGGGCTTTTGGGTTGTTCCCAACATCTAGCTGTTACAAATTGTGCTGCCGAGATAATCCAGGGAATGATGAGAAATAATACATCACTGCTGTCTAAAGCATTTTGTTACATCACAGAGATTAATAGCTGCACCAGCTAAGCACTAGCACCCAGCAACTCTGAAGCCAGACAGAAAAATGTGTTCTTTAAAAATCTAATCTGGTACTTTCTGGGAGGCTTTTCTTGTTTAAATTCATAGAGTGGAGTTTTCTAGAAAGTAGAGTGAAGGGAAGAGTTAACAAGAAAATAAACCATTGGTGTGTGGTGAGCAACACCAGAAGATACATCACCTCATCTTGGCAAGAGTGACTGGCAGGGTGGAACAGAAGGTTAGAGGGAATGATGGAGAAAGCCTGACTTTTCCTGCTGCTCTCAACAATGTCTTCCCAAAGGCTGACAGCTACCTGCGGAGTGATGAATGTCATTTAGTGTTTATTCTTACAGCTTAACCAGATTTAAGCAGACATGGCTTCAGATGCAGCCCATCTGCTCTGCTTGCTGACCAGTTGTGGAATATGAGAGCTTTCCAGTGTTCCCATCATGGAGCAGCTCTAATTATTCCTGGCTACCAAGAGCCAGCCTGATTAGCAGATGCTGCAGGGGCCTATCGGCAGCTGGGACACAGAAGTGTAAGAGGGCGTGGGCAGTACCTTTCTAGTGAGTGCCTACAATGAAGTAGCAGATCCTTAAACAGGACCCCTGCTGTGCTCGTAACACCCCAAGGCCAGGTGGAGCCGCTGACATGCAAGCTTGGGCTGCAGTTGGGAGGCCTTTGCCATAATTACATCCAGGCCATTCTTTCAGACTGGAGGATCATGGCCGTTAGCCTCTTTTCTGCTGGCCACAATGAGGTGGAAGAAACAGAAGATCCAGGAATCATGAGAGCTGGAGCTAGAAAAGACCTACGTGGTCATGAAGCCTCTTCTATCAGGGCTGCACCGCTCCCCCGGGGTACCCTGCAGCACTTTGTTAAATCTGTTTCCCAATGACTCAAACTGGGAGTCTTCCAGCCCTTCCCTAGGGACTTGGCGTGGCCCTTTCTGAGGAGGAAATACTTTCCCGCCGTTGGTTGGAGTTTTTGCTGGTTGGCTCTAGCCCCATCACTCCTGGCTGGTCTCCCTCAGACCACCCCGAACAAGTTCCCCTTCTACCTCTCGCATTCCCACACTTAAGTCTGTGTCATGCTTCCGCTGAGCAGCAATTAAACTGAGGAGGAGGAGGAGGGGCCTGCTTCCTAGTGTCTGCTTTCTGAAGTAATGACTTTCCCCAGCTGCTTCATTCTGATTCCCTGCTTGGAATTTTTCTCTAGTTCTCTTGTCCCTGTTACATTTCATATGTGTGGAAACTGCTGATACTTCACAAACATCTTACAGAGCATTTATTCTACCGTGAGGATGACAATATTTTTTAAAAACTTTTTGGAATTTTTCTGTTTTGGACCAATCTTGGTTTACATGTCATTGCCTGGTAGGTACAAAGAGCTGTCAATGGACGATAGCCCCTTGAGAAGCCGCTAATAATGACATCATACATCAGTCTTACTCATTGGCACAGCTGTGTAAACACTGTGGTTCTATAGCATTTGGGCAGGAGCAGTTGGTGTAACTCAGCGTTATAGTTAGTAAAAGATAGAAAAGAAGGGTCTGCCTAGTTTATAGCCATTTACAACAGTCTAGAATGTTTACAAAGCCAGAGGCCATGATTTGTGGGTTTGTGACTTTGTCATGATGAAGTAAGGAGAGGATAAGCTTGAGCTTGCCTTTGAGCCTCTTCCGCGTAGGCCAGGAAGCTGGAAGAAGGGTCTAAATCACTGTTTTTTGCCAGGCGTGGTGGCACATGCCTATAATCCCAGTACTTGGGAGGTTGAGGCAGGAGGATTGCTGTGAGTTCAAGGCCAGCCTGAATTGCATAGTGAGACCCTGCCTCAAAAAAGACAAAACCACACAAATAAATGACTGTTTTTGTAAGCATGTCCCACAGCATTCATTTCCAGGTGGATTTTAGGGGCTACATATGCGTAATAGTTGGAAGGGGAAAACTTGTTAACCCGTCTTTCTAAGTTATACAGCTCTGCTTTTATCTGTTTTCATGTACAGAGCTAGGTTGCTTGTGAGATTCTGTATTATAAATAGTGTTCAATGCTCAAAAACAAAGTTTGCAAACCGCAGGTTCTGAGGACTGACTTCTAGTAAAAACAAACAGAGAAAAACCTCTTCAGCTCAGCAACTGATGATTGTTTCTGGGACCCACATAGATCAATCCATAGACATTTAAAAGCAGCAAAAAGCAAACAACTAAACAAATAGATGTTTCTGTGTGTAACTACTGTGTCATTAGGAAACTCTTAGTCAATATAAACACGACTGAGACAGTTAAGTGATGCAAACTGAGACAGTTAAGTGATAAGGGGAACAGGAGGCCAATTCTGGTCATAGTGCAGGTAACTCTGCAAAAACTCTGTCCTCTTACGTAAGCAGTAGCCTGCACCTAAACTGAGATTAGTGTGAATTGTGTGATAAAAGCTATAATTTATGGAAAGCTTTCCATGTGCACGGCACTGTACCTAGGGTGCAGCATCATTCTAGGAAACAGATGTTCTCTTATGCCCATGTCACTCACATATTGGGAAGTAGTAACTTGCCCAATCCACATAGCTCATAAGGTTAAGGAGCTGAGCATCCGTTCCTTTGCCTAAAGCTTATGCCCTTGAATGCTTTGCTGTAATACCTGTCTCTGTTAATCCTTTATATTTTTACACACACACACACACACATACCCATTCTCCCTCTAATGGTTTTGCTAAGTGGAGTCCCTGAGGGTGGCAAGTTTGAAAAAGTATCTTGCCAGTTACAGCTTTATGATCAATCCACTGAAAAACTGTCCTGTTACTTTTCCCTTGGGAAGCTGAAATACTGCATATAAATGGCCCTCATTGGTACAACAAAGAACACAAGAAAGGGAGCCAATATTGTAACTTTGACAATGTGTGCTAATGTCAGGCTGACGTGTGCAGCTCTGTAAGTGTGTATTTAGTCCGGCCTTAATGACTCAAGGTGTAATAGACATTAGAACTCATTGAAACAGGTGACATTGCCAAGGTAGGCGAGAGTAATCTGTGTGTGGGTTTTTAGTTTTTAAATCTCGGATATATTTCTTAGATCTTAGCTTCTCCAATTGTTTCTGCATCGTGGCTTCACTGAAGGCCTGTAAGTAAGGATGGGTCTGTGTATGAGAATCTTCCTTGACTAACTTCACACCGTTCCAAATGTGCATGTTCTATTCCTTCTTCTTGCCAGTAACTGGATGGTTCAAGCAAGTGTGTTACAGTCTGCTGAAATTCTTGGTCAGTTGCCTCTGTTGGATCAAAGTAGGTCTTCTAAGGAGTGAATTAAAGTGTTTAGGTTTGTTTTCATAGGTGCATTTGGAATAGCCGTGGCTATTTGAGAAATTATTTCACCGCACATCCAGGTGGTCCACACAGTCTGCCTCCACACATTGTGCCAAGCCTTTCCACAAGAAGAAAGCTTTTAGTGAGCTCCTTTCAGGGAGCAAGTGAGGCTTTCTGGGGCAAATGTGAGCTGGGATGGGTGCTTGAGAAGTATCCAATAATCTCTTTTAAGCTAGAGGGGGCCTATTTGCCTTGTACAAGTTTATAAACAGTGCCCTGGTAGCTGAAAAATGCTCATGTTCTTCCCCAAGTGCCTATCTCAATTTCTGAAAGTGACATTTTGTTGAAGAGTTGACCATACCAGATCTTTACAAAGGAACACATGCACAGGAAGTTGCACCCTTGATCCTGCTGCAAATGCTGAGGAAATCACTAAGCCACGGGCCTGAGGTGGTGCTCCTAAAGGGGAGAGTGTTGGTTAAGAA
>PVLD010012868.1:0-58392 GCA_004027595.1 Dinomys branickii | reverse complement strand
TTTTTTTTTTTTTTTTCTTGTTTTTAAATAACTTTTAAAAATTTTTTTATTTTAAAGACAAAAGAATGAAGACATAAAAACCAGAATAACACATAAACAATACAGGAAATACAAAATTATATAGAATATAGTAGGGAATTAGCACTGGATTCTATATTACATAATGTTATCTTCATATTGGTTAACACATAAACATTAAAGGAAATACCAAATTATAGAGAAGATAGTAGGGAATTAGCACTGGATGTTGTATTACATAGTTATTTTTGCATCTGTTAACACAAAAACAATAAAGGAAATACATAGTAGGGAATTAGCTCTGGATGCTGTATTACATAATGTTATTTTCATGTTTGTTACTCATTTATACAGATGATGGCTTGTTTGATTAATCAATTTTCTCCACCCTCATCTCTGTTTTTCTACCACCCAATCAGTCATCTTCCCTGTGATAATAACTGTACTTTTGGGTTTATTTACACCCTTAGACTCTCACTTTGGGAAGAGACATAGCTGCTTCAAATTATGCTGTAACATATATGGGTGTATACAAATTGCTATGGCAGGAGGTGGAAAAGCACCCATGCTCAAAGACAGTAGATAGGCAGGGAACCAGGTTCACTATGGTCAAGCCCCCACTGACAAGCCCTCAAGGCCACTGGGGGTCCAGTCAAGTCAGCGAGGTTACCCAGCGAACCACTAGGCTTTGCCCCAATACATGGCATCCAGAGGTCCAGTCGAGTCCTCAGGGTCTCCCAAACAGACCTCTGGGATCTGCCCAGGCTAGGCTCTGCTGGGGCCTGGTCGAATCCCTGGTGTCGCCCCGAGCGGATCTCCAGGCTCTGCCCTGTCTCCATGCTGCCGGAGGCCGGGTCGAGTCAATGAGGTCGCCCCCAGCGGACCGCCTGGTTCTGCCCCATCGCCACGCTGCCTGTGCTGCCCCGGGCTGGGTTGAGTCCACGGGGTCGCCCCCAGTAGGCCACCTGGCTCTGCCTCATCACCGGGCTGCTGGAGGCCCCGTCCAGGTCTTCAAGGTTCTCATGTAGCCTGGAGGGAGCCCCCTCCCCACTCAGGCTACTGAGCTCCCTGTCAAGGCCCCGGGGTTCCCCTATAGGCCATTAGTGTCTCCCTATAGGCTGCCTATGACTCTTTGGAGGCTGTCCCCACCCAGTAAGAGAACCAGGTCTGCACCCTAATTCCAGGTCTTCACCTCCTCTCACCTTCTGATCTCCAGTATTGCCGTTCCCCACCCCTTGCAGCTGGGCATTGGGTGAACTTACGATGCTGGGCACAAGGGCATGAGATCTCCCCCACCCGTGCTCACTGTGGTAGTCCAGGTTATGTACTGAGTTTAGTTATAGTTCTAGAAGAGAGTTGGAGGATTTTCTTGGGTCTGCTGTGTAGAGTATGTTATTGTTTCTCAGATTCTGGACTGCTGCTTTTTGTGTAATTTGTTGCTGTGGGTTCATACAAGGTTCATATATGCAAGCAGTATGGAGACCCTCTTGTTGCTCATATTAGTAGTTGGGGGTGAGTCCTGAAGCCTGTGGACTCTTCCTATTGCTGTCAGGAACAGGTGGTGATTGCGCAGGCCCTCCGAGGCTCAAGGTGCTCACAAAGGGCGTTCAGGGTGGGAGCTGAAGCCCAGTAACTCAGTTCATGCTTCCAGCTTGATGTTGCAGTGAGAAGGGCGTGGGGCCGTGTGATCCACCTCCATCTGCAGCTCTCTCTTGCTGTTGTGCTCCAGTTCCCGTTTGTTCCTTGGCTGGATCCCTGGGAGTTGCTGTGGCTCTGGGTTTGCTGCTGATGCTCTCTGCTGCTGTCTGCTGGTAGTTGTTCACACAGTGGAGAGGCAGGAGGCCACAGCCTCGGGGCAGGCAGCGAGCTGGGTGTGGTGGGCTGTGTACTGGTTGCTCCTACTACCTTGCCTCCAGGCGCTGATTAGGAAGGTTGCTGCAGGGTGGGGATTCTGTTTCAGTGGCTGTTTTAACTTCTCACCCTCACACTGGGTTCGACAACAGCTCCCACCCGCCATTGCCTCTTTTCCTGGCCGCGCCCTCTCCTCTCTAGACCTGGACCAGCTCTCGGAACTCCGCTCTCCCCTGGCCGAATCAGGAGGCTTCCATGAGTGTGGGTCTCCAAAGCTGAAGCTGCGAGTGCAGGAACAAGGGAGTGGGCTGAGGGTGTGTTTGGAACAGTGGCTTCCTCCTTCTCTGCCTCCTCGCCCTCTGACTGCACCATGGCGGCCCTCCGATCCTTTCCTCCAGAAGAGGTCTTGCTTGGTCTTTCCAAGGGCTTTAGTTCCCATTTTAGTTAGCTTCCTGGGTTCAGGGTACGCACCTCCCTCCTTTCTGTCCTTCTCATATTGCTATATTCCATTGTCTGGGTGGCAATCCTCTGGGAGGTTCCCTCTCTGCTGCCTACCCAGTTGCCATCTTCTTGGAAGTTCCTTTTTCTTGTTTTTGATTGAGTACTCGTGTATGTTTTGGTATTAGGGTACTGTTGGCTTCATAAAATTTAATTTTGCAGTGTTCCTTTAAAATTCAGCAATGAATCCACTGGGCCTTGGGCTTTCCTTAGTTGGTGGAGTTTCTATTATATCAATTTCATTCCCCATTATTTGTCTGTTTGGAGCTTTTATATCTCCTTGGTTCAATTTTGTATGTCATATATATCTGGATATTTATCCATTTCTTTCAGATTATCCAATTTATTGGAATATAAATTTTAAAAATGGTTACTTATAATCTAGATTTCAGTAGTGTCTTCTGTAATTTGCATTTTTCATTTCTCATTATATTGGGTCTTTTCTCTTTTTCCTTTGGTTGGTTTGGCTAAGGATTTATTAGTTTTATTCTTTCAGAGGACCAACTGTTTGATTCATTGCTTTTTAGCATTTCTTTAATCTTAATTTTATTGATCTCTGTTTTGCTTTTTATAATTTCTTTTCTTTTACTGGTTTGGGGTTTGGCTTGTTCTGGTTTTTCCAGGACCTTGAGATGCATCATTAGGTTGTTTGGGACTGTTCATTTCTCTACCACAGGCATCACAAACACGGGCTCTTCTCTTGTAATTGTTTTCTTTGTGTATGTACTATAAATTCTGAAAAGTATTTCCAGTGTTATTTGATTCTAGGAATTTTTGTATTTTCCTTTTCTCTTTTTTTTTTTCTTATTCATGTTATTTTGAGATATGGTCTTGCTCTGCAGTTCAGACTGGGCTTGAACTCACTATGTAGCACATGCTGGTCTTGAACCTATGGCAGTCCACCTGCCTCAGCCTTCTTAGTTAGAAGAACCTCAGCTGAGGTTACAGGCATGCACCAGCGTGCTGGCTTATCTTTCTCCCACAATCCACTGATCATTCAAAGATGTATTATTTAATCCCCATATGTTTGTGTAGTTTACCTGGTTTATTGTTATTGATTATTTAGTTTTATTCCATGTGATCTGATAGGGTGGAAGAGATTATTCAGTTTTTATTTATTAAGGTGTGCTAATGGCATAAAATATGGTCTCTTTTGGAGAAAGGTTTGTAAACACCTAAAAAGAATGTATATTCTGCTGTTGCTAGATGAAACACTGTAGATATGTTTAAATCCATTTATTTTGTGGTGTGATTTAACTGACACATCTTTTAGATTTTTTTCCAGTTGAACTATTTGTGAGATATTAAAATCCTCACTATGATTGCATTGGTATCTATCTGTCCTTTTTCGCAATTAGCTTTTGTTTTATGAAATTCAGTGCATTCACATTCTGTATGTATATATTTGCAAATGTTATCTCTTCTGGGTGAATTCTTCCTTTTATCAGTAAAGCATCTTTTGCCTTCTTTGTCACCCCGATCAGTTTTTGTTCAGTGTCAACGTTCAGAAATTAGAGCAGGTGGTCCTTCTTCTTTTTAGGTTCCAGCTGCATAGACGTCTAGTTACTCGTCCTTTCAATTTCAGGCTGTGTGTTTCTTTGTAGATGAAGCGTAGCTCTTGCAGGCAGCATATAGTTGTGTTTCTTTGTTTTGATTTTTGTTGCTGTTGTTGTTTTTTTTTTTTTACCCAAGCTGCCATGCTGTGTTTTTTGATTGGGGAGTTGTACCCATTTGCATTGAAAGTTGCTGTTGAGAGTTATTTATTGACTCCTGTCATTGTATTATTTTTCCAATGATGATTTATTTTTACTTTCATTTAACTACTCCTCTACTGAGAATGTCATTTAACTACTCTTCTACTGACCTTTCCTTTAGGATCTTGGGTGATGTTTACCTCAGAGCCTCTAGGATTCCCTTGAGTATTTTCTGCAGTGCTGCTTTGGTGGTCATAAATTTCTTTGTCTTTGTTGTGAACGGTCTTTATCTGTTCATTTATTTTGAATGATAATTGTGCAGGATGTAGAAATCTGGATTGGCATTTTTTTCTGTTGGGACATGGAGAACTTCACCTAAGCTCTCCTGGCCTTTCAGAGTTGTGTTGATAAATCTGTTGTTATTCTGATAGATTTACCTTCAGGAGTCATTTGGTGTTTTTTCTTAACAGCTTTTAATACCCTATTTCTGTTCCGAATTTGTAGGATTGTTTATTGTGATGTGTCATAGAGAGGTTCTTTTTCGCAGTGCTGGCTTTAGTTTCTAAATGTCTCATTTACCTTGGTGTCAGACTCGTGACTTAGATTTGGAATAGTTTCCTGAAGTAATTTCTGTGAATAAGTTTTTAGCCACTGACTTCCAACTCTCCCTCAATCCAGTCATCTGTAGGTTTCTTGTTTGAGAGTCATGTCGGGGCTGTTGGATCATCTTCTGACTGCCTTTTGCTGTGTTTTGTGTATCACTGAGTAAATGTGCTCCTGTGTCACCCTGTCCTCAAGTCCTGATATTCTCTTCTGCCAATTATGCCTACTGCTAAAATCTTCAATTGAGTTTTTTTTATTTCTAGGATTTCTGCTTGGTTCCTTTGCTATTCTCTAATTCTTTACTGAAGTGGTCTTTTGTATCCTGCATTGTCTTCCTTAATTCATTCAGCTGCTGGCCTGTCTCTTCTACACACTTGCTGATCATCTGGGGGTGGCGCTCAGCTGCTCAGTTACGTTTTTAACCCGGGTGGTTGTCTCACTGTCTCACTGAGCTGCGTGTCTGTCTCTTTTGATATCTGCAGTCATTTTCATTATTTTTGAGTTCTTTGGAAATTCATACCTTCAGTGTTAGAACTTTTTCCAGAGTTTCCATCACTACTGTGTTAAAGGTTATAGATATGATGGGATAGAAAGCTCTGCCACAGAGCGGAGATGTCTTTAGTAAGTGGCTCTCTCCCTGTGATGTATCCTTGGCTTCAGTGTGCTGATACCTACCCATGCTAGTCAGAGCACTAAGATCTGTCGCTGGCAGTGTAACTGTTATTGGTAATAACAACATTTAAAGAGATAATCACATACTCTATAAACATACACAATTTACTTAAATAATTTTCAACTGTTTAATAGCTCAGAAAGACAAGGGAATATTACTGATGTGGAATAGGCTGGGAATTAGAAGTAAGAAAAAGGAAAAAGAAAGAAAGCCAGGGAAGAGCTACAGAGAAACGAAAAGAATGTAGGAAAGGAAAAAGTAGATTTTCATACTAGATGATATATTTATACCCAGAAAGGAAGGTGGAAAGAGCGTGTTAGGTTATGTGTAGGGGTAGAAAGAAAGGAAATAAAGAAAAAAGAAAAGAAATAGAAATATAATTTGAGAAGCTAACCAAATATTGTTAGGTAATTAAGAACTTGTTTAGAAAAAGCTCTATTATTTCACAATTCAGGAGAAATCAAGGAGAGAAGTATAATATAGCAGTTGATAGAGAATTTAAGATTAATGATATTCAGATTAATTCTAATAATGAATAGTGAGAAGAGCAGAGAGGATGTAAAGCAATAAAAAGCAAAAAGAAAAATAGGGCAAGAAAAGAGGAATGCCGTAGATCTCAGGAGTATGATATTATCATCTCTAAATCCCCACAATAGAATTCTTTCTCCTTAGGGATGAGGATTGGAGGGTGCTTTTTTACAACCAACTGAAGAATGTGCTTCATTTTCATATTCAGAGAAAAATGCACCCAAATGATTTCTGGAAGAAAAGGAGGGAAAATGAGAAAAAATGTCTTTTGTGCTTAACGTATGTCAGTATTTGTGGAAAGGACATATTCTGCCTTAGGTGCCATGGTTGTCAAGCTCACATCCTAAAGACCTGCTTCCCGGGGAAGAGCTGAAGTCAGAGGGAGGTGCCAGGAGGAAGCTCTGGGGTCAGGGTGCGTGGGTTTTTCGCACTGGAGATACTGGAGTAGAGTAAAAGAAAACTGTGAGAGAGAAAAAACAGCCAAAGTGTATTTTAAGAGCTAAAGAATAATGTACTTATTTTTCTTCCTTCATTGCCCCCTTTGACTCTAACGGGAGTAACAGTATCTCTTTTAAAAACCGTGCCGCCTCTGGCAGCCTGGGGCTGTCCCTATTGCCAGCGTTTACCATTTGCGGGACCTCAGCTCCGCCTGTGTTCTTGCTGTCTTCTGCTCCAGACCGATGAATTTGAAGTAGAAGCAGTGTCGCTTGGAAAACTGCGGAAGGCGCTGCTGCGCTGTGAGGCCAGCGATGAATCGCAGTACTGGTACTGCGAGAAGGTTGTAGTCAGAGACCCCAGTGCAGCATGCGAGTTCATCTTCACCTGTGAAAGGTAAGGCAGTTCTCTGTGGAACTTCAGAAGAGCATGTTTCACTGTGAATAATGTGTGTATGTGTGACGTGTGTGTGGTGTGTATTGCAGGTTTTGTGTCATTTACTCAGAATTGCACATTGTGTAACAACATGTGCCACTGGTTGTGTGTTTAAGTAAATAATCACTTGCCGAACATTTTAGGAAGGTCTCATCTTGTAATATCTTTTAAGCAAAATATTCTGTGTTACAAAAGATCAAACGTTTAATATTGTACATTATTACATAAATAGAATATTGGTTTAAATTTTAGCTTCTTTAAGTTACTAAAATTGTAGTGATACAAACATTTCATCCGGGGATTAGAGAGGAGAACTGTAGGGAGAAGAGCCCTAGCCCAGTGTGTGTGGAAGACAAGGGCTCCGACCTCGACAAGCTGCGCTTCCCTCTTAGCCCTGCAGGGGGCGTCCCGAAGAGCTCTCTCCGCCCTGCCCTGGTCCGACTGCTTTCGTGTACGGGCCACAGATGTCACGGATTCCCCCCTTCAAATTTCATCAGCAGTCGTGCTTAGATTGGCAGGGCTGATTCGCACGGGAAGACGCTGCACTCTCTAGCTCTTCGGTTGCACAGGCCCTTGGTGTTACTTTTCTTAGTCGCTCAGCGAGAGAAGCCCAGACCCATGGGTGGAATCGAGTATGAGTAGTTTGCTCCTGAGAGCCCGTCTGCTGCGGGCTCGTGGGTGAAAAACGGGCTGCGCCTGTCAGTGTTGGGAGAGGCCCTGTGGCCTTCTGTTCAGGTGGGTTATCCATAGGAAGTGAAGCAAAACAAGCTCGGGGAGGCCAAGGGTGTGCATTAGGAAACCCACCCAGAAGTAATTTTCCTCTTCGCCCTATGGTTAGTCAGTGCTGGGCATGTCACAGGCCTCCCGTGCAGTGAGGGGCACGGCACTGAAGAGGGCTGGGCTGTCGCTTCCCGCTGCCCGCACCCCGGCGCCCGGCAGGCCAGGCACTAGGAGGTACCTGCGCGCTGTTGCCCACATCTGTTGGTCACGAAGGAGTGCTTCCTCCCGGGCCTTCTCCATTCTGCTTAACTTCGTCACGTCAACTTGGTTTATGTCTTTTACATGTGCAGTCTACTAAAGGGGTCTCTAGACCTATGCAGTCACTGTCAATATCTGCACATACTTCATGCAGTCAGCACAGCCTCCACCACCATTACCCCACTGCCTCTGCGCACCTGTCTTTGCTACCGTATTTCTTGTTATAAGGCTAGCACGGCCCTGTCTGGAAGGAAGACACGTAGTGATAGCTTAATTAGTGCCAATAGATTACATCTAAAGAGCTTTACAAAATATATTAAGTGGCGAAAAATAATAGGACAAAAGGCTTCATCCTGACCATCAAATGCTAATGTTTGATGCCCTGCACAAGGTAAGTCCTGAATAAACAGTAGCCAGTGCTCATTTGTGTGATATTCTGATGAAGAAAGTAGTTATGAGACCTCATTTCTTCCTGTTCTGTAGATACAGAGTGCACAAACCCTACTTCCTTAGCTCTTAAAGAAGTAGAAGGGTGTAACCCTAGGAGTGGGACAGGAGCACAGAAGCTCCCTTTTTACAGCGGGGACCGTGCTGAAAGCATTTACAGTGGCTTCTTTAGGCTCAGAGCATCCTGCGTGCGTGCAAGAGGTCAATGATCGCATCCTCCAGGGACCATGGGGTCTGGAAGGCTGGATCAGGAGAGAAAAGAGAACTTGTGGCTGCGTGGAGGAGCTGGTCTGGGCAGTCTCCTTGCAGTCTGAGGTCAGGGGGCTAGGCAGCCAGAGATGTGAATAATTTGTCTGGGATGCATGTGGGCATATTCCAGAAAGGAAAAGGAAGGACAATCTTGGTTATGCTTCTTGGAGCTTCCTTAAGAGCAAGAATTTATAGCGCATGTGAGTTAGAGTGGACCACCATGTCCGTGTCCTTTTATGAGTGAAGTGGGGAAGCACCTGGGTGAAAAAGAGCTGAGCCCTGGAGGAGGCCGCTTTGTGCACCACAGATACTTCCTGCAGGCTTTCACATTCTCTCCTTCCCCTCTTCGGCGGACACCCACATCCTTATGGTTTTATTTTATTTCTATACCTGAAAATACTATTTTTTGCCCTTTATAGAGAAGAGTACACACCACTGAATTTCTGCCATTTACACAGAAGGTTTGGCTATTTGAGGTTTGGGGCAAGGAAAATTTGTATTTGAATAAGGTCAACATTCAAGTAAATTTACAAATTTGAATATTTTTATGTATTAATTGTATTACTGTAGATTCCTGTGGCTGCTGCAATGAAGTCCTATAAAGTTGATGTTTTTAAACAACACAAATTTATTCTCTGACAGTTTAGTGTGAGTAGGCGGAAGTCCAGATGTTGGCAAAGCCAGTCTTCCTCTGCAGAGCCTGGGAAACAATCCTGCCTGACCTCCCCCAGCTTCCTGGTGGCTGCTCACAATCCTTGGCATTCCATGGCTTATAGATGCATCAGGCCCTTATCTGCCTCTGCTGTCACACGGCTGTCTTTCCTTTGTGATTGTGTCTCTCTGTATAAGATGCTAGTCATTGGACTATGATCACTCTACTCCAGTGTGACCTCAGCTTACCTAGTTACATGTGCAAGTCACTGCTCCCCAAAACAGTCACATTCTGAGGTTCTAAGTAGATGTGAATTTGGGGTGAGCACTATTCGAATAGATACCATAATGTAAGTTAGCATTAACTTAGAGATCACTGTGTTTTTGCATTATCAAGCCTGTAGCATTATGTATGTATATTGTGCCTGTCAGTATATGTGTGCAGAAACAGTGTGACTCATAGCACGCATTTGTTAACCCTCTTGGTCTTGGGAGGTCTAGACATGCAAGCAGTTACAGCCAACCTTTTCCACCTGTGCACGAGGGACCTTAGTGTTGGCCTCATTAGACCTGACGGTGTGGGACAGGACACTGATACAAGCTTTCAGGAACAAGTTTTCTGAGGTACAGGCCCTACCTAAGGCAATTCTAAGTAGAAGGAGCATTTATGGCTGCAGGAATTGAAAAGTTAAACGCAAATAACTGATTCAAAAATCCAAACATAACTTGATTTGTCAAGGCAGAAAGGCATGACCAGCTTTGTCTTCTCAGTACTAAATCTTGGTCAGCCGTGATCTGGGTGGAGTGACCCTGAGGCACATTAACCTAAAGAATAAACGGAGATGAGACTGTGTTCCTAAGAGCTGGTGCTGTAGCTAACACCTTTAAAGTGTTCTTGTTCAATTTCTACTCAGTATTCACTGCTTTTTCTTTAAACAGTTGAGATCATTTCCTTTGGGTAAAGTGGAAGCTAAAAAGACGTAAGGCAGTTTCCTATGGACAGAGTCAGCCATCAGCAAATCCTGGGCACTTCTGGGATATGGAATACGGCCTCCACTCTGGCTCTACGTGCACTATTTCCCAGTCCTCAGCGCCTTCCTATGAACTGTTGGGGAAAGGATCTGTTACTGCGCTGCAATACCTGGGCCCTTGTGAGCAGACGAGGCAGGTGCTTGGGAAAGAGAAGCTAAGAAGCCCTTCACTGTATTCTTGGGTTGTGCTGTGTGGGGGTCATCCTAGCTGAAACCAGCTGTAGGTCCACAGGAGGACCACAGCCGTGCCGGAGCCTGCGGGCACAGATCTGCCCTGCTCTTCTCCGCCATCAGTGTGTTCTCAGCTGATGCTCTCCTGTCTCGGCTCACCTAACTCTTGGCCTTTTCCTGGTACCTGTAGTCCTGAACCCTTTCACCACTGTATTTACTAGTGCATTGACATAAACCATATGTATGTTAGTTGTTGGGAAGTCTTTTCTGAAACCTCAGCTTGGGTAAATGCCGCTTTCCTGAATACTTTTCAGGAGATGTGTGATGTTAATGCGGCACTCACTTTGCTGAGTTAGATGTGAATGTGTTTATCTGCCTACCCTACTTTTCTAATTCTCAGTGGACTTTCTCTCAAGGCTGGGCTGATGAATATCTTTGAATTTCACTTACTACTGTGCTTCCTGGAATCGAATAGGTTAAATTTATACGTGTGATAAATTGAACCAAGGGCCATGTATTAATCAGGACACCATGAGCTGTAAAGGGAAATCAGAGTATATGGTATATTTGGAATTAGAACATTAAGTCTAAAAGGTCTAACTGCCTTGTTCTCACTAAGACACATATAAACAAAATGATGGTTAAATTATCAAATTCATCTGCTAATAATAACAAAGAGCCTAATAGTTACTCTTAGAATTAGCAGAAGTATGAATTTTTAAGAAAAATGTGGCTCTTTTGTCTCAGGATATATGTCAGTCCTGAAAAATGAAAGTTGCTAGAGGACGTCCTGTGACAGTGGTGTGCTTGCCCTGGCTACTGGGCAGGAGCAGGCACTTTCTCCATTGCTCTAACACCGCGGTCTTGAGTACCAGCAGGGCCGCGTCTCTACGTGAGAGGCTCTTGGCCTTCTGCAGGGCTGACGGTCACCCCTCCACGACTCCATTCTTATCGCTCACAAAGCTTTTTCCTTGCTTAGTGGCCTCGTGTCAGCTCTGGTGGTCACTCCAAGAAAGTCATACTTGAAGCCCTCTAGGAGATTGTAAGCAAAGACCCTCAGTGTCCACAAGACACACATATGACCCAGTGGCTGCTCAGTAAGTACGTGGTAAGTTAGCCAAGTCTTGAATAAATTATAAACGAAGTCCTCTGCAGAGCAGGGCTGAGCACAGTCATTTGAGGAGAGGAACAGGAAGAGAACCTGGGAAACCTGTGGAAATGGTGCCCTTCTTCTGCATAACTGCAGTCAGAAAGGAAATGCTATATGTAGGCCCATCCTGTGTGAAGGTGTGTGTCTGTGTTGGGGGGTTTGACCCAAATTAACCCCCCTTTGTCACTGACCTTTCCAGTATCCTCTTGCAGTTCTTAGTACAGTGTGTTTTGCTTCCTTGCCTAGATATTCTCCAGGGATATTGCTAATCACACCTCACAGATCTTAGCTCATTTTATCCTTTCTCTGCTCAGTGAAATCTTTTTTTTTTCTTATTAAAATCTTTACCTTTCCAGGCCTAGGACAAACTGCTATCCATGCCGTGAAGCTTTCTCTGCTTGCTCAACCAAGGATGAGCTCATCTTTACCTTTTAAAAAATCCTCCAGGGCCTGATTTAAACCTCTGTGCAATACTTATCACATAATGTTAGTTACTGTCATAGTGAATGCGTTTGTCTCAGGTACCAGATGCTAACTTTCTTGAGGGAAGGGTCTTACACATTTCTTTTTATTGTCCAGTAGGGTATCTTCTAACAAGGAGGAATTTGGCCAGTATTTATAGAAAAATGGGGGAGGATAAAAGGAAAGAAAGAAGAAAGTAATCAAAACCATAATGGAATCCCATGTAGGAAGAAACCTTAGCTGTCACCCAATCTTTTAGTTCCTTCTATAGCATCCTGAGATGTCTCTTTAAAAAAGTTTATGCATTTATTTACTTTCAAAATAATTAGCCTGTGTACAAATGGTTGTATTTTCCCTATCTGGGTAATAGGGAGAAATGATTAGTAATGTAGGTAGAAAATGATGTAGAGATTTTGATTAAGTAAGACATATGCAATATTTTTATAGAGAGAATAGAATAATAAAAGATCATGAGACAGTGAGGAATCATTTGACTTTGCTAATTTTTTTTTTTCCCCGAAAGAGGCCACTGTTAATCACTGCTTGCTATTCCGAGGCTGTGTTTGTGCTGCTGCTGTCTCCGTGCTCTTCTTTGTTGGGTTGAGCCGTTCTGTAGCACACGAGTGACAAGCGGTGATGGGGTGAGACTGACGGAATGAGGCCCAGGCACGCTCGTTTTTTTCAGGGTGGGGGCGGAGATACGGAGCCTGCAAGGATATCTTCTCTGGTTTTCAGGGTGGATGAGCAGTTGCCCTGTCTGAACTGTATGTCAAGCAAAATGTAATCTGCACCACTCCTTGGCTTCTTATGTTCTTCCCCAGCATGTCTAAGTGGAGGGCCACCCAGACATTCCGTGGTGTGCCTCTCTAGTCTTAAGAGACTTAGAGAACGTTTCTGTCTTCCTTTTAGCTAGGCCAGGTGAAGGGGATCCTTTTGTGAACGGAGGCTTTCTTCCGCTGGTGCCTGCGTAGCGGTGAGGTGTTCCCGGGCAGGAAGGCTTTCTTGCCTACTTTCTGTGGCAGTCCTTTAATATCAGCTCTACTCCTCTGCAGCCATACTGCGCCATCACTTCTCCCATCTGTTTGGGGGGTGTGTGGGGGACCTTCTTGTTCTAATGCAAAAAAACGTGACTCACAGTCTTTAGCTCCTAACCTTGGTTAGTTCTCTTTGGCTTGCTTTTTGTTTTGGAGGGTCTACTGTAGCACATTTGGGTGTAGAAATATACATGGAAGAAAATAGGTACATGCTGCAACCAGCTCTTATCTAGGGCAACTAAAAACTGTCCTGTTCTCATTCAGAATGGTTAGAGGATTGTTTTAGAATAAAGATCTGATGGCAGCGTGAAACTATTTTGTAAGCATTCCACAGAGGGACAGCCCCTGGAGAGAGATTGTGTGGATAGTCCTGATGGCTGCAAGTTTTCGAGACATCTGAGCCGACAGTAATCCAGAAGGAATAGTTTTTAATAGGTGCCCAGTACTGAATGTTTCTGTGGCTTTAAGGGTCATAGTATTGTTTCTTGGCCAGTATTTTAGGGAAAAAAATCAAAGGAGAGATTTTTAAAGATTGACTAGATTAAAGACAAGACCAGAGGGTGTGATTTTCAGAAAAATTTAGTCAGATTATAAACCCTTGTTTGGTTGCAGGAAGGAGAAATTCACTAAAGCTAGTTTTAGAAAGGACAACATTGCAGGTGACTTTTTTAGGAGGACCCCGATTTAGGAAATAAAGCTGGGCATTACAAACTAGCTAAACTCATCAAAGAGCCACTCACCATGTTTGTGTTGTATTGTGTTTGTCTTCATCAAAAACCTCTACTGTTTCTGTAGATCAGGCCCCTCTCTCTGGTGTCTTTGGCTTGTGACCAGCTTTGGGTTCGGTGGCACCAACTGGCCTCAGTGATACTGAGGCACCTCCGTATGGTCACCATTCTCTATCTCTGGGTCACGTTCAAGAGAGAACATCAGACAGACTGTGCCTGGGCTCTGCAGCCCTCCATTCTCCAGCCAACACATCCTCTGTACACAAGGATGGTATCAAGGCCCACTCTTTTCAGCACAGTGAGAGAAGGAGGGGTGGTTGTTGGTTGACTGCCAGTTCCCCCGTGTATATTTGCTACATTATCAGCTGTGTATAAGGTGTTGCATTTGGTAACTGGCACTTGTTAACCATTTATCATATGTCAGGTATTATAATAAGGGTATATGCATTTAAATCTGCACGCCTATTGTGTATTACTATTACTACTAGTAGTATTATTATTATCCAGGGTTTACAAATGAGAAAACTGTGGCTTAGAAAGGTCGAGAGAATATGTGTTAGGATTGTACAGTTGTAAAGTTTTGGGATGAGTCGGACTGCACTTCTAACCCAGAACTATATCCACCTTTCCTCCCTCCCTCTCTCCTTGCCTTCCTCACCCCCTTTCTCCTCCTTGGCTTTCATGGCACCGGGGATTAAACCTGGGCCTCATGCATGCTCGGCAAGCACTCTACCACTGAGCTGCATCCTACCGTTTGTATTTTTTTATTTGATAAGTTGCCTGGGCTGGGCTCAAGCTCAGCATCCTGCTGTCTCAGCCTGTGAGCAGCTAGGATTACAAGCATGCATTTCCATGCAAGGCCAGAACCTATGTTGTATGTTCTTAAACATAAAACCAACTACCTTTATTATGGTTGATAAACTCATTATGGAGATAATCTAACTGGAAAGATGGGTATGTTAACCAAAACTCAACCAATAAAGCAAGCTTACATAATTATAGGTTGACTAAATATGGAAAATCAATTGTTGTATGTGATGCTGGATTTCAGGGGTGGAAGAGAAAGGACACTGTGAGCTGTGGTGGTCTGAAGGAAATGGGCTGTCTTGTAGCTTTTGAAAAGTTTACAGGTGAATGGTCCTTACAGTTGGGTAAGACTGTAGGAGCCCACAGTTCACCTTTACACCCCATGTCTGGTCTTCATTTGGTGATTTCAAGGCTAGTAAAGTTCCACATCTAAATTTTGTGACATTTTCAGATTCCGTGACCTCTTCCCCTACAAGTGAGCACCACACCGCCTCAGCACCTTCCTGCCCACCTGCCCCCAGCCATCTTGCCAGTGGCTTCCTGTGCTTAGGTGCACGGATCTCTGCCTATTTCCATGCCTTTCCAGCGCCGCTCTCTCTCGTTTGCAGCGTCCTCTCTGATCTCATCTGCCTGTCCGGTGTCTGCTTATTGTCCCAGCTGCACCACAGACATCACCTCATTGACAAAATCCCTTGTTCTTCATTCCTCTGTACATCCCTTTATGCCATTTAGAACTGTTGTGTTTCTGCTCCTATTTGACCTGTATTTCTTACGTCGTTCACGATACTGCATTGCATTTATATCTTTACACATCAGATCTCCTCCTTTACTCTGGCAGCACCTTCTGCAGTTAGCAAGGAGCCTGGCATACAGAAGGCGCTTTCCCCGTATTTACCGAGTGGACAGATGGATGGGTAAATGGAAGGAATAAATGGCCCAGTGTAGGACAGCAGTAGCTGCGGGGTTTGTGGCAGAATAATAACATTTATGTACTGCTTAATAGCTTACAAAATACTTTTGCATGGCTTTTTATTTCAGCTTCATAACAATTCTATGAAGTAGGTAGTTTAGTCAGCAAAACTGTGCTTTAAGAGGGTGAAATCACAGAAACAGCCAGTGGGAAAGCTGGTTTATTGAATCTCATCTTGACTTTTCCTGCAACAGGGAGCCTCTCACACAGAGTTGCCTGATTTAGGGGGAGGGATCTGTGAGCTGTTACCTGAAGGCTAGTTTCCAGAGTGGTAGCATTTTCACCACACTTTCAGGTAATACAATTCTTTTTGAAGGAACTGAGGAAGATTTCAGAGGAAGCCATGTAAATGCAAGACATAGACTTTCAGAGAGGAAAGATGAACATGGTGGAATTATTTTCTGTAACAAGCCAGTGGGCAGGCTGGCGGGAGATCTTAAACACAGCCTTGCCTTTGTTCAGACCAGGGTCTTTGTGCGCTCTGCTGCAGCCCTGGTGGTGTTCACAGGTGCCAGTGACTGAGGGCTGAGACACCTAGGCAGAGTGTTGTTTATTATTCCTGCCATTGTTTTGATGTTATTTTTCAGTATAATGCTGAGTATCAACAGTTTGGATTCTGTTTAGCCATAACTGTAAAAGCTATTTTTATAGTTACCTTGCAATATGCAAAATTAATGCAGAATCAAGCTTATTGGAAAAAATCAAGAAAATAAATTACTTTTTTATTTTTTCCATATTCTTCAGGTGGATTCCCTTTATGTCTCAAGGAATAATTTATTCAGAAATTGAACTTTATCTTCAAGGTGAGGATTAATGAAATCATCAGTAGAAGAAAGTACAAGATGATTTTGCTACATCTGGACATCGTGAAAGAGGGTTCCCCAGCCACCCTCAGATCAGTACTTTCCTAGTGCACCTTTCTGTAGGAGACTTACAGTTATTCTTCAAGTGAAAACACAAATACATCTAAAAAGTTTCTTAGCAATGCTTTATGTTCTACCCTGTTAAAAATCAACCTAAGGATTTGTCCCTGTTAGAGTTAAACTTACACTTCTTTTCCCCACTTACAACATCATCAGACAGATCTATTATTAACTGCACTTCACTTTTATTTTTGTAGAAATGCAAATAAATCAGCAGCTTAAAATACAAGAGGAAGAAAATGGTAAATGTCATTGCTACTTCTCATCTTTTTATATTCTAAAATAGTGTATTCCTTTTTCCTGATCACCTGTCTCTCACAATTTTGTGCTGCATTTTTTATGGCACTTAAACTATTGATTAAAAAACTTTACAAAGATATAGGAATAAATACTGAAGTACAGTTTGATTTATGTAAACAAGCAACTTTAGCCCCAAATGCTTATTTCGCAATGCTTCCCTTAATTAATTTAAATATATGGGGGAAGCAACCATTTTCCAAGTGATTAATTTCTATTGTACTTTTTTTATTGGCTTGCATATTAGTTTCTAAGTCTTCCTTTTAAATCCTTTGCAATTAGCTTGTCTGTTAGATCCTCTTCAAGTCACTCAAGAATTGTGTTATTAATATGTATATATTTTAAAGTTGATCTGAACGAGATGGACAAATATATATGTAGACAAATAAACCTCTGTGTTTTAAAAAATGTGTATTTCATTGAATAACTTGAAACTAGGCCAAGATTAATGTTAATATTTCATTCTTGAGCACTTACACTTATTACAATGGCTACAGAAATACAAACAGTTCATGTCCTCTGTGGCAACGAGCTTGAAGCTGCATTTGCATTTATTTGTACTAAAGATTATACTTCTGCTTATATTTTACCTTTTGAAACTGATTTTCCAGGGAAGAGCTTGTGCATGTATGGGTATAATTTTACTAATATTTCAGAATTTCTTAATAAATTTAGAAGGCCTCAAATGGTCTGGTTCTTAAACTTTTACATAATAAATCTTGAAATGATACCTCAAATAGAAAGGTTATCCCCTACTTCCAGAACTTGATGAGACATACATGATAATTTTAAACTGGATATTATAATTAAAGCTGAAAATATCCAAAGTAATTTGTCAATAATCTGTCACATAATCCACATCTATAAAGCATAATGAAATTGCCTTATACAGAAGAGGTGTTTGCTTACACAGAGAATGGTTAGTTATGTTATCATGTGCAATTCTGATTAAAATAAACTATTATTACTTGTTTGCTTGTAATTAATTATTCATGTTGTTTTGTTCACACAATATTATCGAGATCTGTGAATGGTTCTATTTTATTTAATTTTTAACTTCTGAAGAAGATAATCTTTAATATTTCTTGGGCTGTGATTCTGCAAACACATTAGTAGTCTGGTAGTTGTGCCAAGGAGGTACTCTGTGGTGTGGAAAGGGGCTGGGAGGGTGAGTGGTGTAATACTGAGGTTCCATTGCATCGTGGCTAAGGTCATTGAAAACAAAGCCTGAGTGGTAGATTCTGAATGCGTATGAAGCGTGTTGATGAAATTCATGTCCTTCCGTGTAGTTGCAGTAGGGAGAAAGTGGACCAAAATGCTATTTTAGTTTAAGAAAGGGAAGACAAAAGAAGGAATCAACTGAGTTCATTCTAATTTCACATCGAGGTGGTTAACACTGAGTACGGTTGTGTGTCATCACTCTTAGCTCTGTTTAGTTAGCTCCTGTGAGGAGACGTGGCTCCTGATCATGATGCCTTAGAATCCTAAATACTTATGACTCGTATAGGTAACAATCATTCTCATGGAAGAACTGTTGCATTACTCAGACTGAACTTCATTGTGAGGTGACATTTTCATACACATCACTGGATTGAGTTTCGTGTTGGCAGTGGCTGTTGCATATTGTCCTTACCTCTTGCCATTATAGTAAACCCCACATCGGTGCTAATAACTTTATATTGCAGAGTAAATTTAAATGCTCATTCTAATAGGTTTTCTCAAGATACTTTTGGATGATCCGTGAAGGCAGCCCATCGTATATTGAATGGCATCTTTTCTTGTCCTAAGTGCTGCCTAGGTCCCTGGTAGAATGTGAAATTGAAGCAGTAACGGCAACATCAGTGGTGAACATGGACAGTACTGACTGCACAGTCTAGGTGTTTTAGCTAAATCGAATGTGTAATCTTCACAACAACCACATGAGGCACCTGGAATCATTACTTCATTTTACAGGTGGTGCAGCTAAAGGACACAGAGATTTTTAACCTGTCTAAAGTCACGCTGGTGGCAAATAGCTTAGGTAGAATTTGAGTGCTATTAATTATCTCCAGAATCTGAGCTATTCTTGCTTTGAAGAGGAGCTGCTTCTAATTACCTTCAGTTATTGACAGTGCGTGTCCGGGTATCTATCTTCCATGTCTTTGGATTTATTTTGTTGTTTTTGTAATTCTTTAGGCCAGATTTATAGATCTTTAGCTTTCAGTCTTATTCCAGATCCAAGTGAAAAGATGGTTTTAAAGGGGGGAGATTGTTGTTCTTATTGTTGTATTCCATAATAATCATTTTTTATCCACCACCTTTGTGGAGACAGATTGGGTTTCTGGTGAGTGTCCTGTGCTGACATTTATTTGGAGCTCGACCTTTGGCTAAGAACATAGCCCCTTGTGTTCTACTTAAAACCCTCAGGTCCAGTTCCAACTCTTGCTCACGCCATAGCGTCCCTTGCTTCTGGCCTGGAGCCCTGGCATTTATCACAGGTGTGACCCGCATCCTTCTTGAGTGCTGAGTGATCATGACTCAGGTTTTGCTTATAGTCTCTTTTGTTGTATTTAGACAAAGGAGGACTTTTCTTTCTTGGGAATGGAAACTTGAGTGTTTTCCTGTAATTTACCCAGACTCTAGTTGCTTTATCATGAGAGATACCACTCTGAGAAGCTGTGGTCCAGAAGTGAAAGGGTCTTGTTGATTCTCCTTGCCCATCTGTACTTAGTTGGCTTCACTAGCCAAATAGTGTCTGCCCAAAGACAGGAAATTAAATCTAATGATTAATTTCACCTAAATATAATTAAGAACTTACAGTACCCTAAACCATCGTCGTGCATTACAAATCAAATGGGGATGGCTTGGATTGCCCAGTGCTCTGAGTCATTTACAACACAATTACCTATAACGATAAGGGTAACGGTGAGGTGACTGCCCGGCCTCCTGTGTTGGAACCTTCTGCCTCTTGCCTCAGTCTTGCTTCCTGCATATGAAGAAACCCTGTGGGTGCTCGTGAGGGAAACAGGACCTGAGGAGTCTGCATCTCACACAAGTGTGCATAGTGTGTGACGCTCGGAGGCCCAAGGAACAGTCTCCAGGGTCAGTCTCAACATGCAGAGTCTGAAACACATTCTAGCAGGGCTGGGTGGGAAAAGAGACGTCAGTGTGTGAACTTGTTTTAATTAAAGGGGGATTCTCTGTGGTGGAGGCCAGGTGTTTGTTGTGCCTTCGTCCTTGGTGCCCAGACCCTTTGGAACTGGTAAGCCAGGAAGAGACAAATGAGCAACCAAGAGGACGATGTGATGCTCTTTGGGCTTTAGCTTCATTTCCTCTGGATGTTAAATAGCTGGTATTTGAGTTAATTTATGCCACATTGATTCTAGAATGTTAGTTCACACCTTTCCTTGTCTCACACTGAATATACATAGTTCAACATAGCAGTGGAAGGAATGGATTTGACCTGGAAACAGTAACACAGACCTCTCAGCATCCTTGGAATATCCAAACATGGCCACAGAGGACATATTTCTCAGCCAGATAATTCACAGAGTACTGTATGACCTGGGTGAAGTAGAATTATTAAATCAGGCTGACTCAGAGATATCTTAGCCTTGGGATTATTGACTTTTTTCTGGATAATTCTGTGTTGTGGGGAACTGTTATAAACATCATAAACATTGCAGGATGTACCTGACTTCTTCCCACTAAGTGACAATTATATACACTCAGTTGTGACCTCAAAATAGTATCTCCAGATATCATCGAATGTCCCCAAGGGCAAACTTACCCTCAGCTGGTAACTACTAGCATAGAGAGTTCTGTTGGAAAAGGGTGCTAAGAAATGTTGACATGGGCAAGTCTGAGAAGGTAGATGGGCAGATTGTGTTTGGTAAAAATGTCTGTAACTACAACTACACCTTCTGTTCCATGTACTTTTCCAAAATCTTGCTAATCCCCTATCAAAGGATCTGTCATCCATGGCAGACTGTTGAGCTTATCTTGGCTACTAGTATACTATGGGAAGAGGTTTTAGTGGAAACACACAAAGGCTATTGTCCTGTGCTCTGACCAAAACCAGCTGGAAGCCAACTCCAACTTCCAGGTTACATGACAGAACCATATTGGAACAAGATGTTCCTGTCTGCAGTTGAGGTGCCCCAGAAGTCACTGAAACAGATGATCTTTCTTTACTAAGCCTGACCCAAACCACTGATTTATTGGCAAAAGAAACTGTTGTTTTAGGTTCAGGATGTTTTGTCATGTAGCAATAGATAATCCTAGCGGAACTGGGTCATTCATGTAGGTGTGAATACATAGGCCCGGATTTGGATCGTAAATACATCGAAGATCATGAGTTGTTATCCTAATGACCAGCACATTGTAATGTAATTCCCAGTGTAACTTGTTTAGGAGGTTAAGGTACAAAACACTTGAAAGTGGTTAGTAAATATTCAAAGGCAAGTGAAGTTTTCCGTGAAAGCCAAGGAAAGCTGGCTGATGGAAGAGGCAAAGAGACATGGGCAAGGTCTGGGGGCAAGTATCAGGGATAAGCTTGGATAGAGGCAAGGTAGAAATGTTAATGCAGAGCACCTACAACCCAGATTGAGGGCAGTTACTGGGTGTGGAGCTCACTGGGCAAGAATTTGGCATTTCACTGTCATATTCTCTTTTCCAACAGGGGTAAGCTTAGAAGTAGTGTTGATAAGATTTGAAGAAGTGTTGAATGTGCTAGACAGAGAGGCAGGTGAAATGAGGTGGTAGTCCTGTCTCAGCAGTGATGTGTAGCACACGCTCACATGTGGGGAGGCCAGGGAATGTGCTGGTTTACGGTGCAGATTCTGCATCCTGACCACACCACTTTGCTGCCACATCGTTTGGGGAATCATTGTATATCCCTGTGCCTCAGTTCTTCCTATGAACCTTTACTTTTCACTGTGACAGATGTCTCCCTGTCGGAGCGGGGCTGCCGTCCCACTGTGCGTGCATTTGGGCTGGGACAGGCACATGCCTCACCTTTCGGTTGTCTTTGCATCTTCCCGGTCTTCCTCCAGGTGTCCTTTACACTGGCACACAACTGTGAATGATAAACCTACTCCCAGCAAGGACAAGAGATTCACCCTAAACCAAGGTCAAAATAAAATATGTAATAGATTGTTTTCTGATAATTTTATCTGGATTTAAAGTGGAGAAAATTGAGCACTGCGTGAAACCATTTTGAGGGATCATAACTATATCTACGTCTATGTCACATTTACCCCAGCTCCGATGGTAGTCAGCACACGATTTCTCTGTTGTTTTACATGTGTAATAGGATTAATGATGTTTGGTTTTTGAAAGAATAAAAATATTTACAAATCTCTTAAGTAAAATAAATTGCATGATCCTCTTATAAGGCTGTGTTTTGAAGGACATAGTTTAGATACATAGAATTATTTATAGATAAAGTAATGAAAAATTAGAATAAAGTGATAATCTGCCTTGTTTACAATATCTATGCTAAATCTTATTGAAATACACTTACATGCCCTTGAAAGTGTGGGCAATACAAGGTCAAAATTGTTTCCATTATCTTGTGCTAATAATAAGAACAATTATCAGGCAAATAATGATGTCCTAGTCCTTTGTATAAGAAAAAAGCTCTGATGACATATCATCGAAGGACTTGTTCTTTGTTGAGAAAGTTATATATTGTGCTGACAGTCTTGATAATACCTTGAACATCCTTTCTCAAACATGCAGACTTCACTTTTCAAGAATATTTAGCAGGTCCCATAATACTGCATGAGCTATGCATTTTTGCATGGCTGCTCTGCACCTGTTGTACTAGGCACTGGAGATGCAGAGACACTGTCATCTAGAAGTTGCCCTCATCTGCAGGGCTCACAGGCTGGGTGGGCAGACCCAGAGGATGAGAGGGTCTTGGTCTGGAGAGGCATGTATCAGAGGGGTGAGGGTAAGGAGGCAGGTCCAGCATGGCCGTGAAAGGGAGAACATTGGTCCTTTCCATGACAGGGCAGGCTGTTTGAGATGGCTCTTGATAGAGTGTGTGCCCCCTGCACTGAGCCTGCATGCATAGGCGTCCTTCAGATGAGAGAAGAAAGAAAGGTGACAGAGGATGTGCTTTTTGGCAAAAGGGTTTTGGCAAAGTTCTGGAAGTGGAGAGCCTTTCAGAGGCTGAATTTTGGCACAGGTTGGTCAGAGTAGGAGCAGCATGCAGCAGAGGGGCCAGAGGCTGTAAATATTTGAGAAGTGGGCATCGGCATGATTTTTGAAAAGCTAAATACACATTTGACAGTCACACTGACCTGTGAGTAATACTAAAACACTTCTGTGGACATGCTGGTGCAGAAAATTTTGCTCATCCTGACCCCTATTTGCGGAGCACACAGTGAACGGTCAGCTCATCAGCTCACATTGGCGGGGCCCTCCTGGCGCTTTGTGGAAGTTGGTTAAGTAAAGGGCTTTGACCCCCAGATTTCCTGAAGTTCTCCATCTTTCCCCATCACAACAGTGAGCATCTCTCCCAGGTAAACTTGAACAAATATTTCACACAAAGTGATAGTGGTCTTTTTAGGCTGTCTCAATCCACTCTTCATCGTAATCATGGAGGAGAAGATCACAATCTCAGAGGCCTGTGGGGTTTTCTCACGTTCACAGCATCTTTTTGGGTCCTGCCCTGCTAAGCATTGCAGAACCGTGTTTACTGTCTGCTTCGCTGTCAGGCAAAGCATGACTGTCCCATAGTTTGTTCTCAGTGTGGCACTGATTTAACAGAGACTGCTGTTGTCAGTTTTCCCCCTCAGCCAAACTAACGATCACATGGTAAGAACTTGATTTACATGCATCCTCTGCACTTCTCTGATTATTCAGTGGGTAGTTAGTTGCCAAGTAACTGAAAATGTGTCTAGATGCACTAGGTGCAGATGTTTCTATATTCAACAACAGTGTTAATTTTCTGAGCTGCAAAATCTAATGCGTGTGCTGCTGCTACAGAATGCACAAAATAAGGCAAAGATAAGACTTTAAAATCTAAGAATGGGCTGCAGACTCCACTAGGCATAGGGACTTGTTTAGCAAAGTTCAGTGACTCCCTAGAACCATACTGGAATCAACCTCCAGTTGACAACAGTGTTAACAGCAGCCCTTCCATCTATATTTTTTCCTGGGGCCTCATTCAGATCCCCTTGCATACATGCTATTAACAAGCTCCTGACAGAAAGCTTTTATTAAAAAAAGAATGTGCAGCCTTAGTCTGTGAACTGCTTTCAGCAGCAGTTCCAGTTACCTATTGCTGGGTAAGAAATCCCCCCACAATTGAGTGACTTAAAACAATATTTTTTATTCCTGTTCACTTTTCCACGGGCTGACATGAGTCATCGAGCTGAGTTTTGCCTGGAGCCTCTCATGTGATTTCTCCTGGATAGTGCTGTGGCTGCAGACCTTGAAAGATACTGCGTTCCTTTGAGATGGCTTGCCTGTGCTGCCTGGACAGGCGTAAGTTTCAGAGCTCTGCTGTGGAGGCCAACTTACATGAGACCTTTCTGTGTACCTTGAGTTTCCCCAGCTTGGCCCCCAGGATTCAAGTGGTAGTGGCTCACAAGAAACTATTCTGACAGACTCACGTCAACTTAACTGTCAAGGATATCACTTTTAGTGCATTGTATTGGCAGCATGGGCTCAACCAAGAGAAATACACGGCAGCCCTTGCTAGGCAATAAAACATCTACCTTGCAAGAGAGGAAGAGGGTTTGGAGATAACAGCGCGCACTCACTTGAATGATGTAATGTGTCACTTCAGGATGTGCCTGGTCTGTCTGGATCATCTCTTGAAAAGTAACCCCCATATTTATAGATTGATGCAGCATGCCTGGAGACTATGACATGAGTTGGAAAACCAAGGGGATTTAGTATCTTTGCATTGATTCATTAAATCTTGTGTATCAAATATGAATCAGCACACACCTAATGCAGGCTAGAGAAGATATTTTTCAATATGCTCACAGCCCAGGGAGGAATCAGCCAACTTTGATAATAAAGGGCTGGATAATGTGCATTTTTGGCTTTGTGAGCCTTGTGGTCTTTCTTGCAGCTTCTCAGCTTTGCTGCTGTAGTGTGAAAGGACATAGGACACTGTATAATGAAGTGAGCATTGAAACACTACCCAAACAGATGACAGATTTGACCCAGGGGCCATATTTTGCTTGATCTCTTCAGAGGAAGAACTTTTTCCTGTGCCTTGCTATTGAATCAATAGTAAACTTGATATTAGAGCAGATCTATGAAGTGCATCAAGTCTTATTTCTACATGAGATTCACATGATGCCTTAGACTATTTCCTGAATATGCAACAAAACACTTGTGTGTAATATGAGAACTTGAGATCTGTAAGTCAGCGGGTTCATAATTGTGAATGGAATTCCAGTTGACATAACAGTATATGAATTATTGGATTTTCTAGTTCAGTTTTACCTGCATTGATTATACTTAGCTCCACGACGATGGAGATGGCAGAACATACACTTTTCTGTAACAGTGGAAGTGTTAAACTTCATTATTGAGGAGAAATTCAAATGTACTATGGAATATTTGGAGATCATAGAGTGTATCTAAGCTACCTTATAATAACTGTTAACACAAAAGAAAAATAAGCCTCTTGGGATGTAATAGCCAAAAGATTTCCTTTTTTCCCTCAGCAGGATTTCTTCACATGGAATCGCTGTAATATAAGGTTTAACCTGAGGGACAGGGGAAAAAGTATGAAACGCGGCAGTGTACGTTATACACATTGTCAGCAGTTGACCAACCAGCTCTTCAAAAGCCTGCCAGAACACCGATTAATGTAAGATAAACATTTAAATTTCACTTACATTGAATTTTATTTTTCCCTTCAGGAGTATTAGAAGTCATTTTCTAAAGAGATTAATAGATGACAGTATTTTATGTATAAGTCCTTGGAATTAAACAGATAGCAGCATAAAACAAGAAAAGCTTATATGGAAAAAATATATGAATTTGTATTCTTTTATGGTGAAGAAGTTTTACATTAGAAAATTACAAAAAAACCTTGTAATTTTGACACATAAGCAATAGAAAACTATAAACTTATTTTTAGCCCTGTTATAAATTGTTCCACAGGATAGTGGAACTTTTAATTTAAACAATGACTCAGAATGTTTCTCTGTGTTATTTTGTACAAGTGTTCTTAATTATTTTGTATTTTAGATAGTGAAACATTCTTAGGTTAACTGATCAGATTTTTAAAGTCTATTTTAGAAATTATGAAAAAGATTTTTTTCAGTATCAGAAAAGAACACGTGAAAACCAACAAAAATAACCGTCGACATGCTTCGTTACTTATCCTACCATGAAGGCTTGTGTCTTGGTGAGATGCTGACTCCAAAAGGGAGGGAACATAAATATTATATGAGTCCTGGATCCTTCCCATGTGTCTCTGTTTTAGTGAATAAGATATCCAAGCCTATCTGTAAATTTATGCCTGTCCCTCTCCCCCTGCTAGCATGAGATGAAAATTCCCCCACAAGGCTCCTGGAGAAGGAGCTGAGGAGAAAGTGGGGGAAGACCTACAAAAGGGAAAGAGATGCTTTAAAAACACAGGTGTGAGGTGTGCTGCTGTAAGATTTGGTATCATTACGAATCCTCAATGGGGTCGTCTGAAACCTGCATGATTCCTGCTTTCTCACAGGGAGTTTGCGGTTCTCGGGGCAAACTGGCTATGGGGTAGAGGCAGTAAATCTCAGCCCTTTGGAATCTGCTACTCTTCTGGTGCTGTGAAACTGAGGCTCGATTTCTATCTCTGTTTTCAGGTGTAACACTGTACACAATCTGCTTGTGTAGGTATTATCAAACTGCTCAGCGATGGTCAGTAGTGTTTGTGGTGTGTGGGCTGGAGATGGGTAGAATGAAAGGACTGAAAGGAAAGACACCATCTTAGGGGAAGAGTCCCCGGATGCTGACGTGCCTGGAGTGGCCATGCGTTTCAGCCACCGTTCGGAAATGTCAGTTTTAACCACAACGCAGCACATGTTTATGGAGCCTTTGAAAGTAACAAGATGTCTTCAAATTGCTCCTCACCCCAAGGGTGGCACATGGTGAGCAGTGATGCGTGTCCTGTGCTGCACCATGGCAAGCTGTGCCATGTGCTTTTGTGCTTGACAGTGTGATGGGGAACCAGGGCCAGAGGTGTCACCTGCTGAGGGGTTCACGGTGCAGTTTCCCACAGTGCATGAAATGCTTAAATGAATACTACTTCAGTTTGTCTTCCTACCTAGACCAATCACAGAGCAGTGCATAGATCTTTTTAGAAGATGTTTTCTGTCCGGCTTTGCTTGTCTCAACCTTTCTGTGCTTCCATGTTCACTGGCAGGAAGTTCAGTGATCTATTCTGCTGACACAATGCACTGCCTTTCTCTCTTTCCAGTCCAACTTTTCATCTGCCCCCCCGCCAGAGCCCCATTCCTTTCCCTCAGCCCCATTTATCAGGTACAGCATTTCTCCCTTGACTGTTGGTTTATTCCAACTCTTAAGGGGACTCAGCAGTTTTTCATGAAAAAAAAAAAAACAGTAGCTTTTTTTGTTTGTTTTTAGCCCTTGTGCATCCTTGTCACTATTTGGTTAGGGTCCCTAAGTCCAGCTTGGCAGGGTTATTCTTGCATGCAGATATAGGAATGCCCTCACACTGTGATGGCTTCTAGTACAGGTTTGCCATTTATCCCAACCAAAGGCTGGAAAGAGATACATTAAGCAAACTCCTAAATCTTTCAGCAAATGCATAGCGTTAAATGCCTTCAGCTCAGCTGTTTTGCCCATTATACCTCTCGTTCTAAAGCGCCTACTGTTATTTTCTATAATTAAAATCCTATAGTGTTTCCAAAACTTTTTCATATGGTTACTACCAAAGAGGAGGTCCATAATTAGCAATTATTTCAGTATCTCTTGACTGTACCAGCTATTCAATTTGTAACTGAGTAGAAGTTACAAATAGTTAATTTTACATTAACTATGTAAAATTCTGCATTTTCCTAAGATTAATAGGGTTTTCTTCCACTGCTTCATATTCCCTTATTTGTTCCTTTGCAGATGGAGACTGGAAGGTGACTGTTGCCACTGGGGATCTTGCAAATGCTGGCACCACAGCAACAGTGTTCCTTCATGTCTACGGAGAAAAGAGATACTCAGGTCCTATTATTTTGGGGTCTGGGAAACACCAGCTGTTTAAACCCAGCACTGCAGATATAGTCAAGGTAACACTGCTTGCTGTGATATATCACAGTATGCATTCCCTAAGATAGATTCAAGATGACTTTTTTTGCTTTGGTGTTGCCTTTGCAGTAAGTTTTCTTGATATACATGAAATATTTTATGATAAAGGAGCTAGGGAAGAATGGTAATTATAGGAATGTAAGACTATGGTTGCTCCCTCATTTATATAAAGATAAAAATGTATATGGATTTTAGAAAAATTTAAAATTGTAGCACAAAAATTTGCTACTAATTTTATAAGCAAATCTTGAGTATTTCTGTACTTGGATGTCTCTCCTACTCCCAAGCTTAAACCATAAACGTGTTTTATACAAGCACCAGGTGTACATGAGTATTAAAATTTTTTTTTACAATGTGCTATGGTGAAAGACGCATTACTATGAATCCTCCATAGAAATTCCTCCTTGTTTTAACACATTTATCCCATCATTCTTGCCACTTTTTTTTTTTTTGGCGGTACTGGGGATCGAACTCAGGATGCTGTGCTTGCTAGGCAAGCGCTTATTCCACTGAGCTATATCCCCAGCCCCATTCTTGCCACTTTTGAAGCAGTTGTGGAGTCCTCTTTTGTAACTTCACCGCACTGTCATAGCTGGTACAATATCTTGAATCCATTTAAAAGATTTACCCTGCGTGGTCATTTTGACTGTAGGGAAGAGCAAGAAGTCACACAGTGCCCAGATTCCGTGAATACGGCGGGTGAGGACACTGCAGTACTTTTATTTGGTGTGAACTGTTTGTGAGCATTGAGAATGACTCAGGACATTGAAGCAGCCATGGCTGAACAGCGGACCACATTCATGAGAGAAGACTTCTAGAACCGCTTCACCAGGGAGCAAGAACAATGGCACAAGTTTGTTGGAAATGAAGGAGAGTAATTTGGGAGGGATTAATGGCAATGTGTCTTGTGTTCTAAATATTTTTTAATTTAAATATTTACCATACGTTTTGGCTTGCCATGTAAATGATGAGTGTGAGGCGAAGGAGGTGCAATCTGTGGTAAGGCTGTGATCTCAAGAATCAAATGACCAATACTTAATGCTGAGTTTACACGCTTGGTGATCTGGACATGTTACTAACCTATCTGTGCTTCAGTCTCCTCAGTAACCTTTCTCTCCAAGGGTTACTGTGAGGGTTCAGTGAGTTAATTTTCATTGCAGTGTCTGGAATGCTAAATAGTTGCTACTAATAGCATAATACATATGCAGTTTCATAGCATCCCCTTTTGCATATATTACTACTTATGCAAAGAGCTCTGTAGACTTCTTTATTATAACTTGCACCCAGTAAGGGCTGAGCAACCTGCCTTAGGTAAATGGGATACTTGGGTGTTACTCAGTGTCAAGTACTGTCTAGGCTTTTACAATCCTAAATAATACTGCAATGGATATATTTTAATTTTTATTCTTTTTATTTTTAAATTTTTAAATTTTTTACTTATTTATTTTTGTCTTTTTGAGACAGGGAGACAGGGTCTCACTGTGCAGTTCAGGCTGTTTTTTTAATTTTAAAAGTAAAAGAATGAAAACATTAGCAAACACACAAAATAACACAAGAACAGTACAAAAGCTGAATTACAGATAAGGTGACAGGGAATTAACAATGGTTGTTGTATTACGTATTGATAACTTCAAAGTGTTTGTTCAGGGTAATGCAAATAGACACAAAAGATTGATCAAACAACTGATCATTGATTGTTCCTTACAATAAAGCATCATGAGACAATAGTGCAACCACGTTAGCCGTCTGCATATACACACATACTTACACAGCTATCCCTTTCTTCCTTTTCTCCTTCCCCTCATCCCGGTTGCTCTTTACTTTTGAGCAGTTTCCTTTCCTCGCTCCTAATTCATATTCCCACCTTCAGGTTCTTACACTAATGATACAAGATGCTGTTTGCACCTGCACATCTGATTTATTTCACTTATGAGTATGGTCTCTAATTGTGACCATTTGCCTATAAAAGCCTCAAGTATGTCTTTCTTTATAGCTGAGTAATATTCTATTATGTAAAACTGCCACAGTTTTTTTATGTAGTCCTCTATGGATGGACATTTGGGTTGCTTCCATGATTTAGCTATTGCAAATTGTGCTGCTATAAACATGGGCACACATATATTTACTGCTAAATAATATTCCACTATGTGGATACATCACAGTTGATCCATTCACAAGTGGATAGGCATTTGGGTCATTTTCACTTCTCAGCTGTCATGAATAATGCTGCTGTGGATATCTCTGCACAAGATTTTATGCAGACACGGTATTGCTGTAGCTTATCTCGTGTCTCCCAGGATTCTCATACACGCTCTGGCAGGGCTTTGGGAAGGTGCTTGGATAATGCGGGCTTGCTCCAGGCTTGCTGCTTGGGAGACGTGGGCCACTGAGGTTTACCTCTCTCCTGGCTCCTCCTCTAGTCTCTGCTTCCTGGAAACTGTGACGTGAGCAGCTAGTCCTGTGCTGTCCCCCACTGCCACGCCGCCCTGTGTTTGATCCACCAGACTATGAGCTGAAATCTCTACAAACTGTGAGCCAAAAATAAACCTCTCCCCACAGTTGTGCATGTTGGGGGTTTTGTCCCCAACTAAGATGGTTAACTAAGTAACTACGACGGTTATCATTTCATGTGATTATATTCCTAGGATTAGAATGGTTAGATCATGTTGGAGCTGCGTGTTTGCACTGGGAAACCAAGCTGTCTAACCGAGTGACTGTCTTGGTTTTACGTTTTCTATCAGAACTGTGCAAGATCAGTCTTTTTCCACATCCTCACCATTGTTTACTGCCTGTCTTTTGTTAATAAAGCCACCCATGGGGGTGTGAAGTAGTACTTAATTGTGTTTTTGTTTGATGTGTCTGCGTATTTTGCTGTTGTTGATATTTTTTGTTTGTTTTATTCTGCAGTACTGAGGATTGGGCACAGAAAATGCTGAGCTACATCTCTTGTCGAATTTTAAAATTGTTTTGAGACAGTCTGTTTATGTGCCCGGGCTAGGCTTGAACTTGAGATCCTCTTGACTCAGCCTCCCAGAGAGCTAGGATTACAGATATGCACCAGTATACTGGCTTGTTGTAGTTTTGCCTAATGAACAATTGTTGTGAGCATCTTGTCATGTATTTATTGGGCATTTGCATATGTTTGTTGGAGAAATATCTTTCATATCCTTTGCTCATTTAATTTCATTATTTGTCTTTGTATTAATGACTATAAACATTTTATATATTATATATACATATATAGGATATGAAGGTGTTACATATGAATTACAAATTTTTTTTCTCATTTTGTTGACCTTTGAAAATTAAAAGATTTTCTTGATGGTAAGGATTTGAATTACTTCTAATGTCCTTTCATACCAATCTGAAGGGTTTCCTTTAGTATTTCTTAGAGGGCTGATCTGCTCCTAATGAATTCTGTCTTTATCTGAGAATGTCTTAATTTGTGTTTAGAGTTCTCAGTTGGCAATTTCTTCTTTGAGCGCTTGGAGGACGTCATGTTGCTGCCGTTTGGACTCCATGGTTTCTGACGAGATGTCACCTACTGAGGATTCCTTGTTTGTTCATCTTTTGATGCTTACAGGATGCTGTCCTTGTTTTTGGCTTTCAGCACCTTGCCTGTGTTATGTTACACCCAGGTATGGGTCACGTTGCTGTGGGTTTGCACAGCCGCTTCGGCTGTGGAATTGCTGGTGTTTGAGCATGTTGTGGCTTTGTGGACAGCGATAGGTGCAGATCAAGCTACAATGTAGGATCTTTTGTTTTCACCAAAGTGTGTAGTTTAACTGAATAGATGCTTTTCAGATTGCTGCAAAACTTTTGTTAGTTTGCAGAGGCCTAGGAACTTTTATTTCAGTAGTATCTATTAGTGCTGTTTGGAGGTGTAGATTTATGATGGGCCTCAGTCTTTTCAGAAGTCCTGTTCTACCTATTCTTATCTTTACCATATTTCATTCCATTTAAATTCACATTTTTCTTCCTCTATTAAGTCCTCCATTTTTGTCTATGATTTTTATAACCTGCAGAAGATTAACAAGAATCGATCTGATGTAAATTTGGCTTTGATCCTACATTATGTCATGTGACCAAATTTTTGCATCCTAAAGCACCAGCCACATGGTTGTTGAGATTTTGATGATCTCTTTACTGTTAGAACAGTGACAAACCCTTCCATATATCTGGCTCTTGTGGTATCCTGTGATGGGCAGCAAACATAACATAGCCCAATCATAGGCTTTGAAAAAGGACTTGCTTATAAGACTGAGTACAGAGTAGAAGAGGATTTCACCATCAAAGGGGGTTTGCAAAATGGTGTTCCTGGCTATCTAGTAATTTTAATATGTGTCCTGTGAAGGCTGTAGAGTCAGCCCACTGGTGCAATCAGAATGTCACTGAAACCCAAATTAAAGGAAATGATACATCATCAGAAAGGCAGCCAAGGCATCGTGAGAGCAGAGAGTCTGTGATGGAAGGAAGTGTGCAGAAAACAGGCAGGAGGAGCACTGGAGATCAGAGGCTGGGCCTCCTGCACCAGTCAGTCTTGAGTTTTACCCACTGGCTGAAGGGACTCAATCATATCTGTTAAAAGCATGAAAATTAAACGAAAATGCCTTTGCTGAAATTTGTTTAATATTTGTTGCTTTCTTTTGGGGCATCTTTTGTTGAATTTCCCTTATGGTCACTGTTACCTTGAGGGCCTCGTGAAGGTATCCTGTGCATTGTACATAGTTATTATTTACTAGGAGGCTGCCCAGAGATTTAGTTGCATTTTTTTCTTGCATCTCTGCAAATTGAAACACTGAATAGTTCTCTCTGTAGCTTAGAAAAAGTTAGACCCTATGCCATTCACTCCTAGTAGCAGTTTCCTGCCTCTGGTTTACTGTTTTAAGAAGTCAATTAATTTTATAAAAGAATAGACTTAATACTTATTATGAGCTCATAGGGCACTTGCATAATCATTTGAATGTCTCTTCCACTCATTAGAATGGACTAAAAAAATACACGTTAGCGTTTTAAGTAACAATTCATACCAACAGCAATTACAAGGCCGGTATGTGAGCCTATCCTTTACTGTCTGAAGTATGGACAAATCACTTAACATTTTGGAGCTTTAATTTCTTCCTTTGTAAAATGGGTACAATAATACCTTTTATTGTGTGTGTTAAAAGTTAAAACACTTCATATGAAGTAGAAAACATCCTCATCATTAAAATGTTGAGACTGACTCTTACGATCCTGCCCACAAACTGGAGTAGGCTTCCTGATGGGGTGGGATGGAAGATGATTTTTCAGATGCGTGCAGGCGGGAAGGCAGCGCTGGCAGATGGTTAGTAGGTGTCTATTGCTGGCATGGGGGTCTGTGGAGAAAAGAGTGGAGGCTGAGGTGGGAGGAAGGAACAGAGGGAGCTGAGACTAGGCTGGCCGGGCTGGAGATTGAGGGGGTTCCGAGTGGGTCAGTAATGTCGGGAACATTTCTCCTGGGCCTTCAGTGTTTAAAGGTTAACTGTCCATGTGTCCCTGCAAATTATTAGCCACTAGTTAAATGGAAGTCCGTGTGTCATTGTGATTTTGGCACAACTCTTCGTAGCTTTTCTCCTTTTCCCTTGTCTTTTTCTATTTCGTGTTTTTTCAGTAACGCTGTAACTTGGGGAGCTTGGTCATACTTCACATTGACTTCATTCAGCAGTTTAGAAATTGCAGCCCCAAGCTGTGCACCACTGACAGAGTGCCCGTCCAGTGGAAAAATGAGAAGACTCCAAGGAAGTTGTAAGAGAAAGAGGAGACATTGCAATTGATACCACAGAGACACAAAATATCATCAGATACTATTTTGAACAATTATACTTCAACAAATTGGATAATTTAGAGGAGATGAATGAATTTATAGACACATGCAACCTACCAAGACAATCAGAAAATTAGAAAACGTGAGCAGACCAATAATGAGTGAGATTGAATTAACAATCAAAAATCTCCCAACAAAGGAAAACCAGGAAGTTGAAGTCCTCATTTCTGTAGTCTATAAAACACTTAAAGAATTAATGCCAAAACCTTGAAATAGAGAAATTAGAAGTTGAAGGAACACGTCCAAACTCATCCAATGTACGAGACCAGCATTACCTCCATATCAGCCAAGGACACTACGAGTAAAGAAAATTACAGTCCAGTGTTCTTAGTGAACAAATACTAGATGCAGCCATCCTGAATGAAATACTAGAAACCAAACTCAATCACACATGAAAAGGATGATACACATGATCAAGCAGAATTCATTCCTGGGCTGCCACTATAGTTCAATATTCGCAAGTCAGTAACTGTGATATGCCCCACTGACTGGGTGAAGGATAAAAATGATGTTATATTTCAATAGATGCTTGAAAAGCATTTTTATAAAATTCAACATTCTTTCATAATAAACACTTTCAATACACTGCATATGCAAGAAATATATCTCAATCTAATAAAGATCAAATAGGACAAGCCCATAGCTAACATCACACTCAATCGCAAGAAGCTGGAAACTTCCTCTAAGATCCTGTTGTGGCTTATATCAAGGTGTCCTCCAGACCCTCATGCAGTCACAGGTGGGACTTTGGGGAGTGCCTAGCTAGTGAGAGCATGATACTGTGCTGTAAGTGCATGGCAGAGGGTCCAAGGTTCACTGACGGGTTTAGCCCAGTTCTGGATATGGATAATAGGAAGGTCCACCCTGGATGTGGGTGGCACCAATCAATAGGCTTGTAGCCTGAGCAGAATAAGAGGAAAGGGAAGCCTCACCTCTGGCTGCTTCTTGCCGACACTGCTGTGGGCTGTTTCTCCTCTGTCATGCCCCTCTGCCACAGTGCCTCGCCTCGGAGCCAGCTGACTGTGGACTGAAACCTCTACAAACTGTGAGCTAAATAAGCCTTCCTCTTTTAACTTGGGGGTGGGTGGGGATTTTGTCCCAGCAATGAGAAAGTAACCAAGATATAAATCTGAAAGAGACAGTGGTATCCACTCCTGCCAGTGCTATTCAACGTAGTACTGGGAGTTCTAGACAGAACAATTAGGCAAAAAAAAAAAAAAAAAAAAGGTATTTGAGTCAGAAATTAAGAAGTAAAAATTGTCTCTGTCTGAAGATGACATGATCTTTTATACAGAAAATCCTAAAAAGGCCACCACAAAAATGTTAGAACTAATTTAAAAGCATTGAATTTACAGAATATAAAATCAACATAAAATTAATAGCTTTTATGTACACTAAAATGAACAGTCTGAAAAAATATTTAAATTCCAACTTACAATAGGACCAAAAGTGGTACAACACTTAGTAATCAATTTAACCAGTGAAGTAAAAAATCTTTATACTGGAAACTATGAGTCACTGACAAAAGAAATTAAAATAAACCCCACAAATGGAAAGATATCTTACATTCATGGGTCAGAAAAATTAATTTTGTTAAAATGTCTGTACCACCCAAAGCAATCTACAAGTTCAATGAAATCTTTATTAAAGTTCCGATGACATTTTTTCACAGAAACAAATTTTAAAGTTTTATAACCACAAAAGACCCTAAATAGATACACCCATCTTGGAAAAGAATACAGCTTGCTATATTGTACATTCCAATTTCCCTATAGTATGGGGGAAAGTATTTGCTACTATCTGATAGGGGATTAACAGCCAAAATAAACACACCAGGTTCTCATGTAAGTTCATAGCAAGGAGCCCAAATAAGCCAATTAAACATGAGTGAAGGACCTCAACAGATTTTTCCAGGGGAGATGTAAAAATTGACAACATATTCATGAAAAGGTGTCAAACATCACTAATCATAGAGAAATATAATTCTAAGCCACTGTGAAATCCCACCCCACACCTGTCAGGATGGATATTCTAGAAAAAACAAGAGCTGGGCATGGTGGTGAATGCACGCATGTCATCCTAGCACTTGGGAGGCTGAAGCAGGAGGACTGCCATGAGATTGAGGCCAATCTGGGCTATATAATGCGTTGTAGGCCAACCTGAAGTACATAGTGAGACTTTGTCTCAAAAAACAAAACAAAACAAAAACCACCAAAACACAAACAAAATATAACTAAAAAACAAAGACAAGAGATAATCTGTGCTGGTGAGGATGTGGAAAAGACGGAACCCTTGTATGCTGTTGATGCAAAGGTAAATTGGTGTCTGCATTGTAGGAAAGATTATGGAAGGGCCCCACAACTTTAAAAATAAAGTCACGTGGCCCAGCAGCCCCACTCCTGGGGATACGAGTGAAGGCAGCGAAATAGGTGCCGCGAGCTCAGACTCATCGCAGCAGGAGGCACCGTAGTCAAGGTGCGCAGCCAATCTAAGTGTTCGTACGAGAGCGGATAAGCAAATGTGGTGCATGTGCATATTGGCGTATTCCTCAACCACTCAGAGAAGGAAATAGAGCCATGTGGGAGGCTACAGATGAGACCTGAGGGCATTATGCTTCGTGAAATAGGTCATCAGAGAAGCACAGGTACTACATGACTTCATATACGTGTAGACTCTAAAAAGTCACGCATAGCAACAGTGAGGATAGTGGTATTTGCCAGTGGTCTGGGAGGTGGGAGAAATGGGAACTTGCTGGCCAAAGGTCACAAATTTTTAGTTAAGTTGAGTAAATTATGGAGAGCTAATGTACACCATGATGACTGATAATAATACACACTCTATGCTTGAAAATTGCTGAGGTAGTAAATATTACATCAGTATGTCACACTGTCCACCTTAACATATATGCACTATTTGTCAGTTGTACACCAGTACAACTAGGAAATAATGAAGTCATTTAAAAAACAAAAGGCTTGATAAAAGAAAGTACCTTTTAAAAACCCAATGCGATGTATACTGTGAGAAACAAATAGTTGCTTCTCAGAAGGGCTAAATATTACATAAGAATTTTTATTGACTTCAAGTATTAGAAATTTGTATTTTTATTTGTTGAAGTACCTCCAAAGAATATGCCATGGACTATTTCTTAAGCAGCCAAACACCTTTTCAGGGAGAAATGATTAAGAGTTTTTGCCAGTATATGCTCTGAGCTAGATGCTCTGCAGGCTCGATGTGCAGTACAAATTGAACATGAAAGAAAATCCCCTTTGTCTACCTTCTTTTCTGACCTCTTCTTGACAATGACCAGCCCCTTGATTTGTGGGCAAGCCACACTTTCTCTTTTTCAGGGCTGCATCTCAGGAGCGACCTTTTTCCCTTCTTGCTTCTTCAGGAAGGTTCTTTCTAGCTTTGTCTACAGACCTTTCTCTCTCCTTTTTTGTAAGCTGTTAAAATAACCTCACAAGTTATATCCCTTTTTTCTCTTGCCTTTTTCTCTTAAGTCTCTTGCATGCTGGGTTTTCTCCTATGATCATGCTTTGAAAGACCAACAGTGAAGTCCTGCTTATCCATGAGTTCGTGTGCTGGGTCAGCACTGAGGACTCATTATGGAGATGTGCAGTGCAGTGTAAATTACTGGGTTCAGGAATCCTGGGTTAAAGTTTAGCTTGTTGACTACCTCAGCATTATGATTCATGAAATGGTCAACAACTAACTGTACCTATCTAATAGAAATGCTATGAAGATTATATAGGATATATAAAATTAATGTAAAATTTTGAGCATTTTTGTATTCTTTGTAAAGATGTAAAATTTTAAAGTAGTTTGTGTTTAGGAAGCAAAGGGACAAAGGAGTTTCAAGAAAGTGTAGGTGAATGTCAACAGACTAAGCTGCTCTTGAAACCCTAGTTTTTGCTTCCTGTGAATCTGAACTTACTTGAAAAGATCTAATTGAGAATGAGTAACCATGAGGTCATATCAGAGTAGGGCAGACCTTTGATTCAGTGTGACTGGTGTCCTATTAGAAAGGTCGGGGACACACGGGGACACACGTCGGGATGCAGGTGCTGCAGATACAGGTGTTAGAGTGATGGGCACAGACCACCATGCAGGGGCTGCCATCACCAGCGTGAAACAGGTAGGGGGTATTCCACCTAGAGTCTCAGAGAGCGGAGTCGCACTGACCTCTTGGTTTCATACTCCAGCTCTCAGAAGGTGAGAGGATAAATTTTTGTTGTTTTAGGACAGTGGCTGGTGGCACTTTGTTAACGAAGTCTCCAGAGACTAACACAATTATCAAGAGTCAGATGTGTAACTGATAGGGGAAAGTGATAGAATAAATATGGCAAGTCTGTCAGTAGGGAGGGGATTAGTGCCTCTCAGAAGCCTTTGTACTGATCTTGGTGAGAGTTTAAAAGGAACTCGGCATCTGGAGAAAAGGTGACCTGGGGAGTCATCTGACCCTTCAGGTTACTAAGGAATGAGACAGGTGGTTAGGGTGAGAGCCACAACACTCTAGTTTCTCTGCAGGTGGTGTAAGTCTTTCACCTAAGTGAGAGCACAGTAGGGCAAACAAAAGGAAGACGCTGTGTGCGAATGGGAAGGGAAGGTGCCCTGGGGAGACATTTTCGTATGGAAGGTTGTTCTGGAGGTGGGATATGTGTTGGAGCCATAGCTGACAAAGGCCAAGATCTATGGACTTAACCATTACCAAGGCTGTAGTTAGGCGATCTATGGACTTAACCATTACCAAGGATGTAGTTAGGTGAATCATTTTCATAAAGTAGGAAGGCTTTTTTCTGTTTTTTGTCTTTTTGAGACAGGGTTTCACTATGCAGTTCAGGCTGGTCTTGAACTCACTTTGTAGTCCAGGCTGGCCTCAAACTCGCTGTTATCCTCCTGCTTCAGCCTCCCAAGTGCTGGGATTACAGATGTGTGCCACAGCACCCTGCTTCTTGATCATCTTTGAGACTGGAAATTGGAACAAGAGATAAATGTAAAAACAGATGTGGAAGTAGAAACAGAATATGACTAGTTTGGCTAATACTTGCTTTTAAAATTTAAATTTTCAAAATAATTGATATGTTAAAGTATAATTTTAGCGTTATAGGAATTCCACATTTGTGTCCGCAAATTTATCCATAAGAAACACTAGGTGAACAGCGAGAACCACCCAGCCAAACCTGGACTATAAGAACCACTCAGTGCATGCACTTCCAAACCCTTGAGCTCCCTGAAGTGACTGTGTGTGTCATGAGCTACACTTGGGTGTCTCACTTAGCCACACTTGTTAAATCTTCCCTTCCAACTCCAGATAATCATTTTCCACCACTTGACCTTAACTCACAAGCAACAGTTCCTGCCATACCCCTCCTACAAGCAAACGCCATGTGTCTCCAGGGTGAAGGGCCGCATTTATTGTAGAGTTTCTACATTAATTAACCATTAGCATGTGTAGAACTGTGCTCGAACACAACTTTACTAGGCTTGCATCTTTTCTCGTATGCCCCTGATGCCAGTGCTGAGCTGAGCCTCAGTGAATCATAGTCTGCACATTCCTGTAGGATTCCCTTATGTTTAGGGTGCAGTGTCATTTGTGAGTGTTTTCCTCAGCTTTGCTCCCCGGTTGGTTTGTGTCTTTCTCCTTGGCTTGATCCTGCTGGTCTGTGTGTAGCAGCTCTCCTCACTCTATCCCACTGCTATTTCTGTCCAACACTAGTTCCGGTGGTGTGAGAAGGGGCGTCTCCTTTCATGGCCTGATCAAGCCTCGCCGGGCACTGGGAACCTGGGTCTGGAGATGTGGTCCTTACCAGTGTTCCTTCCTCCGGATGTGATGGCCGCACGTGAGTCCGCGCCGCTCCTCACAGCCTTGCAGGGGCTTTTGTTATTTTCATGTCATCCTGCTTCCGTTGCAGGGGTTTTCCAGAGCCCGCGGGTGATTACTTTTTGCCCTTTTAGCCTCTGCAGATCAAATGTTTTGTCTCAAAGGGAAAATGCAGTTCATAAATTTCAAGAGTTTCAGAAGTGGCTGTGTTCTGTCTCCAAGTCCCCACCATGAAGGAATCTTCCTCCATGTTCGCCCCATTTTTCCCTGTAAGTGCCTGATAGGTCCTGGAGGAAATGACTGCAAGACCATGCACACCCTTATTCCGGCCCACATCCAGCTTTTAGCAATTTGTTAAACATTTCTCGGTGAATCCTTTTACTGGCTCACGTGGTATTTGTTCGCATCTCCCATCAGTGGGCAAATACAGACATTTCCTGATTAATGACTCCAGACTTACGATCGAGGCTCGCTCTTCGGACTTACCACCCGCCTTTTGTTGTTGTTCAGTTCTGTACATCTTGTCTGTAGAGCCTTGCTGTCTTTTTGTGGTACAGTACACCTTGTTTATACAGTATTGTCATTTTTGCTGGTAGTACTACACAGTATAGAATGGTAGTTTCATGTTCTGTTATATACACTACAGTACTGCATGCAAGTTATACAAATAAAAGCAAAGTCATCAAGATGGAGTTTCCTCTGACCATTTCTTTGTTTTGAATATTGTAATATACGTACTATATGTATTTCTTCAGTGGCCAATCCACTTAACAACCTAGTCACAGGAACAGAATTCGGTTGTTAAATGAGTAATGTCTGTAGTTGGGTCTGGTTTATGCTTTTAGACACTTGCCTGACTCTGGAGTTCAGGTTAGATTTTTTACTCTGAAATCTAGTTCTCCAGAAAAGCCATTCATTTGCCATATGTCCAGGATTTCTCTGTGGTAAAGTTGAGAGAATCATTCTTTCCAGCTCTGTATCTTTGAACTCAAACTGTAAATATTTAAATTTATAGGTAGGTGTAGGTATTTCTTTTTTATTAGATGTTTATAAAAACATAGTCACTAAAGAGCTGCAGACAATATAAAAAAATCTTAAGTGTACACAGACTCAATAACCACTTGGGGAAAGAAGATATTCAAAAACATAAGTCCACTTTTTTCCATTTTCTCCAAGAGGAGAATAAATGATATGACTTGTAACAAGAGTATTTAAAGTTATTTTTTAAAGAAAGATCTTCTAAATAATAAAGGCAGAATGTTCTTGCAATATTATTTTAGTTTCTTTTTCTCTAACAATGAAGTGATAACTGGGGCACCTTCAATATGTGCTAATTTAAATGAAAACAACCTATAGGTAACAGAATGGATCTATAAAAAATGAATCTGTAACCATGGTGTTCAACATACAGTATTAAACATTGATAATGCAGACTTTTAATAAGGAAGGAAATAAGACAAGAGGAGAAAAACATTTAAATGTCAATTTTGAGTAGGTAGATAGCAAGATTCTTTTAGAATTTTTAAGAAAAATAATACAAAATTGAAACTAAATATTTCATCCAGCCTTTCAAAAAGCATTTTAGGAAGATTAAACTGATACTTTTCTTGGTGAGGGAGAATGCTGGAGACTAAGCAGGTTCTCTGCCACTGAGCTGTACCACCAGCTCCTTGTTACTTCTTTTAAAGCTAGAGTAGCTTTAGTGCAGTGTGGTTCAGCAAGTCTTTCTAGAGTATGTGTAATACCCATAACACATTCAACACAGCTTAGGAAGGACCACAGTCACAAGGCAAGACACAACTGCATTGATGAGAAAGGACCCGGACTCATGAAACAGGCAAGATCCACAAATGTTACGAGTTAGTGCCCCAGTAAGAACTATAGCCATAAAAATGCTTTAGGGACTCAGAGAAAGAATTTGCATTTCTCTCTTGGGGTTGGTTGTAGCAAAATTTTCCATAGTAGTTGACTAGTGGTTTTTTGACTGGGACCAGGGTCTGTCGGAAGTGTGTTCCACTGAAGCAAGATAGCTGGCTAAGCTCAAGAGAGAAAAGAGCTTTGGCTTTATTTAGATTCATAGTTCATTTTCCCTCTGTGCTTCCCACATGAAATTCTCAATCCCAAATGTCACAACAATTATCCCTTTGCTGTTTCCTACATCTTCTTAAACTTGCCAGGCAACCAAGATGACAAAACCTTATTAGAAAAAAATACTCTCCATTTTGTGCCATTTTCCAGTCCTCTCAGAGTTAATTTTTCAGACTAAATTTCATAGCTATTTGGGTGGGGTCTGTGTGACGCAGGTTCTGTAGGAATGTGCACATCATCATTTCCGGGAGATGAGCAGAGACAGGTACAGTGTAGGATTTTGCACCTGTCTTAAGACAGTTAGATATCATAAGGGAACACAGAGAAGTCATGAAGCCCACCCTGTAATACCAAGTATTATGAGAGGTAGCCTGAGACTATGAAAACGGGCCCGACTGCTGTAACAGTCAATAGCATCGCTGTAATGTGATCCTCACCTAACAAAGCTGAGTATCTGAAACGAGTGTGACAAACAATGGCTGGACAGTTGTTGTCTTCCCAGTGCTATGCAGGGAGAAGCATTGCTGAATGATTTTCTTAAAGAATTGCTTATTGTGTAAACAAACAGGGTTTAGATGCACTAGAAATGATTTACAGGACATACTGCCCAGCGCCAACAGCAGAGAAAACTATGCATGCTACCACTCCTCGTGTGTGGGAGGCTTGGTCCCAGTGCTGGCAGCAGTGTTCAAAGACGGGGTTTTTGGAAGTGACTGGATCATAGGGGAACTGACATCACCAGCGGACTAATCCATTGATGGGTTAGTAATTTAACGGGCTATCGTGAGGTGGTGGAGGTTGAGGAGATGTGCCTTAGTCGGAGCAAGTACATCTGTGGGTGGGCCCTGCGTGGTTACGTATTTTACCTGGCCCTCCAATCTCTCTCTCTCTCTCTACTTCCTGTCTACCACGAGGTCAGCACCTTTACTCCACCACACATTCCCTGACCGGATGTTCTGACTCACCACAGGCCCAAAAACAGCAGAATCAGGGACTGTGGACTGAAATCTCTGAAATTGTGAGCCAAGATAACCCTTACCTCCTGTAAGCTCTCAGGGACAAAGAGCTGATGAACACAGAGTGTGACAGGGACACATACATACGCATATACACGTGTGTGCACACATACACATTTCATTAATTAAACATGGACATTGCAAAAGTAAATGAGTATGTACATGTGCGGGAAGCAGGGGCTAGATTAGAGGGGTCAGGAACAGAAAGGAGACTTTTCTGTGTAAACTTTGTTTTATATCTTTGATCTGGAATCATAAATGTCGAGTGTAATTTTAAAATTAATTTTTAAGAAAGTAACCTTTGAAAATGAAAGAAAAACAACTGAATACACAGATGATGTTACTACGCTACACTTGGAACTACTCCAAGTCACTTTCAGACCCAGTAATTTGACTGTGTAATCTGATCAGAATGGACAGTAATAATTTAGTTGATGCTGTGGATCCAGGCAATCTGACTGTTGTATGTGCAACAGGGGATAAAATTAATACATAATTATGTGAGTATCACTGAGATCCACTGATTCATTTTTCAATGAGCACACAAGGGCTAACAACAAAAGGGTGTGGACAAAAATTTACCAAGCAAAAAGACATGACAAAAAGCAAGGGTTAGAATTCTGACAACAAGATCTGTTGAAGCCAGAAAGCATAACTGGGATAAAGGACACTATGGGATGGGAAAAGTTGTATTTAATGCAGTACCAATGCATCAGAAAGCACACCAGTCACTCATATGAAACAAAAACTACAAGGATTTGGATGGAAACTTGTAATAATAAGATAATTTGATACATAATTCCTACTTCAAGGAAGGTAAAGTGGAGCAAAAGTAAATGATTATACTAAAAACCTAACTCCATAATAGGTACAGTAGATTTTTTGTTCCTATATTAGACAATACACCATGATAATGGAGAATATTTCCTCTTTTCAAATTCACATGAAATTATTAAAAATTTGCATTCCAGTAGGAACATTTGTAGAGCTATTTAAATACAGTTTTACCTTAGGAACATATGATTCCAAGGTCTGAAAAGCTGCTTGAGTTATTCTGATCTTCATCAACATTTGAAAAAAAAATTGAATTCACTGACAAAAAGACAGAATCAACACAGTACATTGGCACTCTCTCGAGTGTTGGGAGTGAACTGAACAACATGTTTGATGCTGAGATTGTTTCAAATCATCACAAAGTTTTTAAGATCCCTGACTTTGCTTTGCCAAGATCATTTAACCACTCTGAATACTGTTTCAATGAATGTGTCCATGTGTTATGCATAAGTTATGCCTTACTGGTGATTTATTTCTACCTCTAAGCTATCTTTCAGATGAAATATCTATCTTATGGCACAATTACTGACATCTTTTACTAACTTTGCTAGCATCACAGTAAATAAAATTTGTGCTCTTGATTTTTACACAAAAGTAGAGGTAAATACATAAAAATCGATGTCTTTCTTACCCATCACCTGAATCCTTCTCTTCTAAATAGCTTTGCCTATTGTGTGTTACACTCTTTGAAGCTGCATCAAGTTAACTGGACTTTGTTTTAAAAGGTGGCTAAGTTTATATGACTGGAAAATCTAAGCAACCTAGTTGAATCCTGGAGGTTTTTGTCTGTACAGTAGATATAACATCCTGGCATGATACCAGCAGATACATAGTGGAAAGGTTTTCATGTCTCCTTTTCATTGTCTGCGGTTGCCACATAGGGCAAATAAATGTTGCCATGATTTTCAGGCTCTTAGAGAATTCAGCCATGAAGCCCTATAACTTTCTGGATGATGGCCCCTAGTGGACAGCACCATATGCATGTTTCCCAGCATCACCAGGATATGTTAAGTGCTGAGAGTTAAGTGCTGATTCTCTAACTGGAGTTCACTTTGTTATTTTTCAGAATGTTTGTGTCTGACACAGTAATGGAAGGTCATAAATATCCTGTCTGTTTGTTTTCTTACCTCAACATAAAATGAACTGTAGCACTTAAAAACTGATATTCTTTCAGTGTGTGCTCGTGGGTGTTTATCTTAGGTAGAACTAATTAAAACAACCTACATCTGGTTACATCTTAGCAAAGAAGTGCAGCTATTTTGTGGTGAGCAGTGTGGCCCTGGCTGCTCATTTGAACTCTCATAGTCATATTTATTTATTCCCACATTTTTTAATGAAAATAATTCATAATGTTATATACCTTGCTATATGTGAAAATGCCTTAAGAGCTTGTGTTAGTCAGCTTTCCATCTCTATCCTGAACTACCTGAAGCCTAAAATATGGAGAAAAATTTTGTTTTGGATCACAATTTTGGATGTTTCATTCCTGGATTAATTTGCTCGCTTGCTTTGGGCCTGTGGCAAAAAAGCCCACTATGGCGGGAACCTACCGTGGTACAAAACTACTGAACTCAAGGGCAAGAAGCAAAGAGAAGGAAGACAGGAGGGCAGGAGCATGCAGTTCCCTTTCGGGCCCATCCGGAGAGATCAAAGACCTCCACGAGGTTCCGCCTCTCAAAGTTGCTCACGCTTCACAACAGCGCCACCCCGGGGAGCTGCCCTGTAGCACATAGGGAACATTCAAGGTCCAGATCCTAAGAGAACTCATGGCTTTCAGCTGTGCCCAGACTGAGCCTCACAGGTAGGACAGGGCCGGCTGGCCTGGGCTATACAGATGGAAGAGGAATTGTCCCCCAAACCCTTATAAATATATAAAATATACTTGTAATCCTGACTGCTCAGGAAGCTGAGGCAGGAAGATCAAAAGTTTGAGCCCAGCCTGGAAAACTGAGTGAGACTCTGTCTCAAAATAAAAATTTAAAAGTATCATGATGTAGCCCAGCTCTCCCTGGGCTCAATCTCCAGCACTGCAAAAAAATATTGTTTTACTGTGTTTAAGTAACAAAACTTCCTGTATTTTTTGATTGTCTTTAGTATAATCCAAGCAGGTCCAAACTATCATCCTCAGGATGGACATGCTTTACACATAATCAGACTTACAATATATTTGTTGATTGTTTCAAAGATAGAATATTGACAAGCATGGAAATGTATATTATTTTCCATTTCTTTCCATATTTTTATGAAAAGTATTCTTGGTTTTTAACAAATGGTACCAGTAATAGCCGTGAAGGAACATTTAGTACCTTAGCAAGAGATGCGTAATTTTCTCCACTCCGAGACAATGTCATTTAGGTCACCAGATGCTAACCATGTTGAGCCTAAAATAAGCAGGGAGTGCATCAGTTTAAGTTGCATTTGTGTTTCCAGTCTGATTTGCCACAGAGTAGGGCTTTCAACAGAAATTGAATGAAATAGGGAGGTTCTTCGTGGCAGAGATGTTTCATTCTTATTTACATGATAGAATATAAAATAATATTTAATCATGACTGAAAATGCCCAGGTCCACTCTATGTGTGTCGTCTAATTGTGTCTGCCCCATCTGCTGAGACACAACATGCAGAGGACGTCTTAATAGTTTATGAACACTTAGCTAAATATCATGCAGTAGAATAACTAGCTGGTTGTTGCATATCATAATTCTGTCATTAAAATTCCAATCAATCAAGCATATGTGCACATAGCACTCCTTCCTAGCTCACTTTTACTTGACTATTCTTTTGCCATTTCTATCTTTAAAATGTTGCTTCTGCCTAAGTATATCCCCAGCGCACTGTCAGAAAATGATATATCTGATGGGCAGGCACTGGTGTAAAGTAACTTGTCTTTGTGTTCTTTCCTGCCTGGAAATTCAGCCCATTGTGTCCATGGTGTAGCCCTAGATGGTCACATTAATTCTTCATAGGTGAGCCTCAGAAAGCCCACTAGAACTTGTACGTTCTTTATATCTGCCAATTTACATAATGGCATAGCATAAAAATACAACTTTGTAATTTAGTGAGAAATGAGCTTACCTGTGAGGTTAGAGGCTCTACTTTAGTAAATATTTGAATAATTGCAGTATTTCTGCAAAGGATTTCACTTAGCTCGTGAACCTACACCACAGCTTACCTCCATTTTTCTGTCTTTATTTCTAGAATCTGGGTAATAACATTTGTTTCCTTCACTGCTTTTACTTAGAAAAGAAGGTAGGTTGGCACAAAATTGGATTTGCTTTCATTAATTTGCAGATATCTCTCAACTTTAGGTATACACACAGCCCCTGAGCACCTTACTCTGTAATAAACAAACAAGTCCGGGTCTTGCTTTGGAGTCTCTTTCTTCACTCTGCTGTGCAGGACTTGGGTCAGCATCTCAGGAGGAGTTATGTATATGCTTCCAAAAGAGGCCTAAGTCTCACAGGATACAAAATAGCCTGGTGGGATAGTATTAGCAACATGGATTCGGAGGAAGGGGTGTAGTCTACTGCAGGCATCTGAATTATGGAAAAGTCAGATTCATGCAGAATGTGGGTAGTAGGGGACTGTGTTCACAGAAGCCTTAAATTCTAACATATTCTTGGTATTTATTTCAGCCTTATGTCAAAAAGATGTGGTGTACATAAAGATGACTGTTTCTTTTGCAGTCGTTGGACTATAAAAGGAATTAAAATCTATTTATTTGGTGGCTTTGCTGGGGGAAAAATAGCATCTCTCCTACAGCACTGTGTGCCACACGCCCTGACACAGACGTCCGGGTGTGAGCTTTTATAGTGGTGAGTTCAGAGCTGGAATGAAGGGGGAACTGCAGCTATTACTTAAGGTGGGAATGAGCAAGTCATTTGTGGTGCAGTCTGATAGCGGGAGCATTTTCTTCCAAATGACTGTGTAAAAGAGAGGGCTGGAAAACATTTGACGGTGTTCCAGTTGGAAAGCGGCAGCATTTTAATAAGTCAGTATTGCTGAGAGTTCAATGTAAAAGCTCATCTGAAAGTGAAATAAACTGATGAAATCTCAGGCCAGTTAACGCTCTTGCCACTCTAAACAGTGCGTACTGTCTTTGGAACACATGTCTAAGCAACCTTTCAGAATCATGCACACACCTGAGCACATTCTAGGGAATGCCGTCCAAGTCCCTGCCATGGTTTGCAGAAGGAAACAAACACAATTTACATCTGGCATCAGCATGAGCCTGTAATTATTTTGGAATAAAAAAGATACTAAACAATATTCTGTAATGATGTACGTGCTGGAGAACACTGCTTTCCTAAGGGAATCTGCAAGGCGAGATGGGGGCCCAGGTGATCAATTGTGTTGAGCTCAGCATGAAGATTTTAAAAAGAGCTTCTGAACATTCATAATAGTTAATCCTATTGCTTGGACAATTGATTCTTCACAAAAAGTAGGTGATCAGTTTTTAAATAGGTTTTTAAAAGTCCAGCATCCTCTTCTGCATCTTGCTATTATTATTAGTGTTGCTACTCACTATTAACCACTGAATTTCATTGTCAGTGTTATCCTCAGAGGCCCCTGCATGGCGTGCACCCTTCTGAGGTTCACCATCTACTAAATTTCTTTTTTCTACAATGGGTACAAAATCAATGGCTAGTTATTCTCAAATAAGTTCAAACAATATCCACGTGCTCCATACTCAGAAAGATAAACTTCACCTTCTGGCAGGAAATGAGGCATGTAATGCACCCACTGCCTCTGTGGGACAGCCCTGTGCAAGCGCTGTGCCCACCTGCTGCTGAGTGTTGCTCTGGAGAAGAGGGAAGGATGTGGACATCATGACAAAGAAGACTCATACCGAGCAGGTTGGTGGTTCACAGCTGGTCCTAGGAAAGGGCATAGCGTGGCATCAACCCATTACTGCTGGCAGGACCTGTCAGCAGACCAAACTTCATTTGGTTTTGCTCCTGCAAATGTAAGAGGTTCAGATCTGCGCAAAAACATGAAAAAAGATGAGATTATACACAGAGGACCAAACCCAAGGAAATAATATTTGTATGCTGTGAAGTCTAGTCTTGCACAAAGAATTAAGAGCAGAAGACATTCTTGTTGAATGGACTTAGGTCTCTTGCTGCTCTTGAAATGTGCTTCTCCCTTCTTATTTTAATAGGACCAAAGGAAGTCTAGCACAGAGAAGGAAAACATTGCTAATCTTGACCAGGAACATACTAGGCAGTTCTTCCATTGGACTGTGTTGTGCGGTGCAGTGTAGCTTTCCTTGTGTTGTCACTGCTGACAGTTCAGCCTGGCTTATTTCCCCACATTTGTGCTTCAGCACCGTCCTTGCTCCTGGGCCCTCGAGCCAGGGCTTTTTCTGGAATCAGTTCTCCCCGAGGCCATATTCAGCGTTATCAGCAATGCTGTTTGTAATTTTAATAATAAAATGTAATATTCCCTGACACTAGACTACTTTAAGTCAACATTTGCTATATATACACAACTCCCTCCTGCATTACTAGTTACATCAATAGTTAACATTTAAAGTAAGATGTAGGTCCACTTTTGTGCTCTGTCCTCCACAAGAGGGGTGTGTGTGTGTGTGTGTGTGTGTGTGTGTGTGTGTGTGTGTGTGTGTGATATATATCACTACTTCCTCAGTACTCAGCACTAACTAGGTATGTCCTTAAATGTCTGGATATGTGGTAAAAATAATTCTGATAGTGAGCTCTGAATCAATCTGTCTATCTATCATCAATCAAAACATTGCAAAACTTCTTTTGTTGCTCTGGAATATGTAATGATTTTGTCTTCAGAATTGCACTAGGAAAGAAAGATGCTTCTTTTTATTTTTTAATTTTATTTTTAAGACAAAAGAACCCAGAATAACACAGAAACAATACAGAAAATACCAAGTTATAGAGAAGATAGTAGGGAATTGGCACTGGATGCTGTATGACATAGTTATCTTCGTATTTGTTACAACAAAATCAATAAAGGATATACAAATTACAGAGGAGACAGTAGGGAACCATCACTGGACGCTGTAATACATAGTGTTGTCTTTGCATTTGTTAACACAAAAACAATAAAGGAGATACCAGATTACAGAGAGAATAGTAGGGGGCCACCACTGGACACTGTATTGCATAATGTCATCTTCATCATTATTACTCAGTTATATAGATGGCTTGTTCAATTACTCAATTTTCTCCACTTCACCACAGTTGTTCTACCACCCTGTCAGTGGTCTTCCCACTGGTAATAACTGCACTTTTGGTTTATTTACTCCCTCACGCTCTTACTTTGGGCAGAGACTTGGCTGCTTCTACATATGCTATATATTACATGGGTGTACACAAATTACTATGACAGGAAGTGGAGAAGCACCCTTTGGCAATCCCTCACAGCTGTTGAGTGTCCAGTGACGGGGTTACACAGTGAACTGCCTGACTCTGTCAGTGCAACCGTGTCTATAGGCTCAGGTAAGTCTTCAGGGCTTTCCTGGGGGCCAGGCAAAGTGCCTGGCACACCCCAGTGGCTGGGTGAAGTGTCTGGCACACCCTGGGGGCTGAGTGGAGCTCCAGGGGTGGGACGGAGGCCTGGCATGCCCCAGGGTCTGGGCAGAGTGCCTGGCACATCCCGGTGGCTGGGCAGAGCTTGGGGTGGGCGGAGTGCCTGGCATGCCCTGGGGGCTGAGTAGGGCTCTGGGGATGGGGCGGAGTGCCTGGTACACCCCGGGGGCCGAGTGGAGCTCCTGGCATGCCCTGGGGACTGGGCAGAGTGCCTGGCACACCTCGGGGGGCCAGGCGGAGTGCCGGGCACACCCTGGGGCCCAAGTGGAGCTCCTGGTACACCCTGGAGGTAGGTAGAGTGCCTAGTATGCCCAGGGGGCCGAGTGGAACTCCAGGGGTGGGGCAGAGTGCCCAGCATGCCCTGGGGTCTGAGTGGAACTCCAGGGGTGGGGTGGAGCGCCTGGTATACCCTGGGGGCTGGTGAAGCACCTGGCATGCCCTGGGGACTGGGCAGAGTACCTGGCACACCTCGGGGGCTGAGTGGAGCTTCAGGGGCGGGGCAGAGAGCCTGGCACACCCCAGAGGCCAAGTGTAGCTCCTGGCATGCCTCAGGGGTTGGGTGGAGCACCTGGCACACCCTGGGGGCCGGGCAAAGCACTTGGCACACCCTGGGGGCCAAGTGGAGCTGCAGGGGTGGGGCAGAGTGCCTGGCACACCCCAGAACACGAGTGAGGCTCCAGGGGCAGGGTGGAGTTCCTGGCACACTCTGGGGGGAGTGGAACTCCTGGCCCACCCTGGGGGCTGGGTGGAGTGTCTGGCACACCCTGGGGCTGGAGGTAGATCTCCTGGCATGCCCCAGGGGCCAGTGGGAATGCCTGGCATCCCCTGGGGGCCAAGTAGAGCTCCAGGGGTGGGGCAGAGCACCTGGCACACCCCAGGGGTTGGTCGGAGCTCCAGACATGCCCTGGGGGCGGCGTCTCTCCCTGGCCTATGCCTGGTGACCCTGTGGACTCCCGGACTCTGTTCCATCGCTGCTCTGTGGGAGGTTCAGTCTAAGTCTTTGGGGCTCTCATGCAACCTGAAGGGAGGCCTCTCCTATCTCAGGCCTCTGAACTTCCCACCAAACTTCTTGGTATCCCCTCATGGGCCATTAGTGTCTTTGGAGACTAACCCTTCCCAGCTAGAGAGGCGGGTCTACACCCTAGTTCCATGTCTTCGCCTCATCCCACCACTCAGTCTTGTTGGGCATTGGGTGCACTTACAATGCTGGGCACAAGTGGCGTGAGGTCTCCACCTGTGCTCACCATGGTAGACCATGGTGTATATTAAGTTTAGTTATTAGTTCTAGGAAAGAATTGGAGGATTTTCTCGGTCTGTTGTGTAGAGGATGTTGTTGTTTCTCAGGCTCTAGGACTGCTGCTATTCATGTAGTTTGAGGCTATGGGTTTGTACATTTTTCATATATGGAAGCAGTGTGGAGTCTCTCTTGGTGCTCATATTAGTAGTTTAGGGTGAGTCCTGAAGCCTGTTGACTCAGCCCATTGTCAGGTTCACATGGTGCCTTCTCAGGCCACCAGGGCTCACGGTGTTCAGAGAGGGCGCTCAGGGTGGGAGCTGAATCCTGGAAACTCAGCTCATGCTTCTTGCTTGGTGTTGGAGTGAGAAGTGCGTGGGGCCGTGTAGCCCGCCTCTGTCTGCAGCTCACTCTGTTGTGCTCCAGCTCCCTTTTGACTGGATCCCTGGGAATTACTGTGGTCCTGAGGTCTCGTCCATTGCTTTCTGCTACTCTTTGCTGGTATTTGCTCACACAGTGGAGAGGTCTGAGGCCATATCCTCAGGGCAGATGTAGAGCTGGGTGTGGGGGGCTGCTCACTGGTTGCCTTGATTCTGGCCTGCCTCAGGGCACTGATTAGAAAGATTTCTGCAGAGTGGGATTCTGCTTCAGTGGCCTTTGTAATCTCCCATCCTCACACTGGATTAACCACTCCTTCTGACTGCCACTGTTTCCTTTCCGGGCTGCGCTTTCTCCTCTCCTGTTCGGGACCAGCACTCAGGACTTTGCTCACCTCTGGCCACGGCAAGGGCCAGTGTGATGATGATGGAGAACCAAGACACCCACAGCGCCGTCTTTCTGTAGTTCTGGGCTTCGTGAGGCTTCAGCCTGGTGCTGCTTTCTAGCAAGCCTCAGTCCTCCAGCCCGTTGCTGAACTGGCTGCTCTCACTGATATGTGGCTGCTGCTCATCCTCTGGATTGCTCACTGGAGAGCTCAGAGGGCCAGCACTGGGGGCAGTGGCTGAGGGAGTGTGCCCCTGGTGGCAGCAGGACTGTGGTGCCTGGGTGTGTGGCACTCATTTCCCAAGGCTGGCTGCATGGCACGGGGCTCCAGATCTCAGCAGCAGTGGTGAGGGCGGCAGAGACTCGAGTCTGAAGTGGGAGGCACCGCGGAGCCGCTGGGTGGGTGGATGCATTGAGGGACGGAGCGGAGGGCAAGGAGAGGGCAACTGCGGCAGGTGAGGTGTGTGGGGCGGAGCGGGGCCGGGCCAGTCTGAGTGAGGTGCAGCTGGAGCGGCCGGTGGAGGAGGCTGGGGCTGCGCTGTCTACTCAGGAATTTGCTTACCTCTGGCCGATTCGGAATGTTTCCATGAGCAAGGGCCTCTGAGGCTGATGCTGTGAGTGCGAGAATGAGGGAGCGAGCTTGGGGTTTGTGTGGAGTGGTGGCTCCTTCCTTTTCCGCCTTCTCTTCCTCTGAGTGTACCATGGCGATCCTCCGAGCTTTTTCTCCTGAAGAGGTCTTGTTTGCTCTTTCCGAGGGTTTCAATTTCCCTTTCAGATCTTTCCTGGGCACCAGGGCACCCACTTCTCTCCTTCTTGTCTTTCTTCTATTGCTGTATTTCAGTGTCTCACTGGTGATCATCCGGAGCGATCTTTCTCTGCTGCTTACCCGGTCGCCAAGAAAGATACTTCTTATCCGCTTACACTTTCTGTATTTCACAATGTGCTAAATCAGTGTATAGTACATTCTCATACCAAAAGGAGAATGTAACTAACACCTTTAGAACACTTTAGTGTCCAGTATAGAATTTCCATATGATCCAGTCACTCCATTTAAAAACTGAATTAATTAAGATTTATGCATACCTACAATTCAGATACACAGAATGATAACAGTCATTATAGGGAATTTGTACATGTACATGATATGTCTTGATTCGTCTTTTTTTCCTATTCCCTTCCCCTCCCTTCAACCCTTCTTTTCCTCCTTATTTACAACACCTTGTTTCTCTTCCTTCCTTCCTGCTCCCTCCACCATATTGGCCCTTCTCACTTGAACATTTTCTTTCTTTTTCAAAATATCTGTTGTATATTTTGGTTCTTATTTACACTTTCAGTTTCTCACATCAGAGAGATAATGTGCTATTTACATGTTTGTTAAGTTTATTTCACTTAAGAGTATGGTTTCAAGATGTATCCATTTACCTAGAAATGTCTCAAGTTTATATTTTATTATGGTTGAGTAGTAATCCAGTGTGTAAAAAAACCTTCATCCACTTATTTTGATAGGCATTTGAGATGTTTCCAAGATTTCACTGTTATAAATTGTGCTGCTATAAATGTGGGTGAGGATACATCATTCAGTTGTTTTGGGCAAGTACCAAGGGCAAGTACCAAGAAGGCCAATAGCTGAGTCAAATGGGACCTCTAGTGCTAGTTTTCTGAGTACTGCACTGATTTCTACAGTGATTGCTCCAGCCGACACTCCCACTAACAGTAGAGAAGAGTTCCTTTTCCTCACACTCCTGCCAGCACTTGTTACTGGCAGGAGTTCATTTGTTGATGATAGTCGTTTTTTTCTGAGGTGAGGTGGAATCTCAGTATTGTCTTAATTCATATTTCTTGAAAGACCAATGGTGTTGAACATTTTTCAATATATATTTATTTGCCACTCATATATTTATTTGCCATTTCCACTTCTTCATCTGAAAAGTGTGTATTCATCTCAGATGCCCATTTTTGGATTGGGTCTTTACAGGGGAGGAGTGTCTGATTTTCTTGAGTTCTTTATAATTCCAAGTATTAGTCCTTTCTCTGAGGAGCACCTGGCAAATTTTTTTCCACTGTGTGGGTTGTCTCTTCACTTGGTGATTTCTTTGGATGTGCAGAAGCTTTTTAATAAGATGAGTTCCCAGTTGTTGACTCTTTGTAATATTTCCCTTGAAATTGGGGTTTTGTTCATAAAATCTTGGGCTACATCTATGTCTTCAAGATTTCTACCTGTTTTCTCTTCCAGTAGATTTATTTTTTATTTTATTTATTATTTTTTAATTTCCATTTTAATATTTAAGTATTTGATCCATCTTGATTTTAGCTTAGTGCATAGGAGAGATGTGCATTTAGTCTTCAGCATGTGGACAGCCAGTTTTTCCAGCACCATTTTAAAAAGGCTATGTTTGACCTGTTCATCAAAGATATGTGGTTGAATGTGTTTGGAGTTGTTTCTGGTTCTTTTAATCTGCTCCATTGATTCTCTTGTGTGTGTGTGTGTTTTTTTTTTTTTTTTTTTTTTTTTTTTTTTTTTTTTTTTTTTTTTTTTTTTTTTTTTTTTTTTTTTTTTTTTTTTTTTTTTTTTTTTTTTTGCTGGTACTGTGCTTCTTTTATCACAGTAGCTCTGTAGTATAATTTCAAGTCAAGAATTGTGATGCCTTCTGCCTTAGCTTTGTTGCTATTTTGGGTTTATTCTGGTTCCAGATGAATTTTAGGAATGTTTTTCCTAGTTCTGTGAAGTATGATATTTGTATTTTGATTGGGATTGCACTAAATCTGTATAACAATTTTCAAAGTATATATATTTTCACTGTATTGGCTCTTTCTACTCAAGAGCAAGGGATATCTTTCCATTGTTTGTTATCCTCTTCAATCTTCTTTTTCAGAGTACTGTAGTTTTCAATGTAGAGGTCTTCCACATCTTTCATTAGACTGATTCCCAGGTATTTCATTCTTTTGGACGATTTTGTGAAAGGTGTTGTTTCTCTAATTTCTCTCTCAGTGAGTTTGTGATTCGTGTACAGGAGGGCTGTTGACTTTTGAGCATTCACTTTGGATTCAACTACACTACTGAATTTGTTTATTAAATCTAGCAGTTTTTAGGGGAGTTTTTGAGGTCTTCTATGTAGAGTGTCATGTCATCTGCAGATAATGATAATTTAACTTCTTCTTTTCCTATTATTATTCATTTTATTTCTTTCTCTTACCTAATTTCTCTGGCTAAAGTTTCTAGGACTGTGTTGAATAAGAGTGGAGACAGTGGAATCCTTGTCTTGTTGCTGATTTTAAAAGAAAGCTTTCAGTTTTTGTCAATTAGTATAATATTGGCTGTTAGTTTATCATAGATGCCCTTTATCATATTAAGGAAAAGACATCTACTCCAGTTTTCTGTAGGGTTCTTATCATGAATGTGTGTTGAACTTTGTCAAATATTTTTTGTGCATCTATTACGATGATCATGTGGTGTTGTCCTTGGCTCTGTTAATATGATATATTACATTTATTGATATGTGTATGTTGAACCATCATTGCATCCCTAGGATAAATCCTACTGATAATAGTATAAAATCTTCTTTATAATTTGTTGCTTTCTGTTTGCCAATATCTTGTTGAGCATTTTTGAGTCTATGTTCACTACAGAGTTTGGTTGTAGTTCTCTTTTTGGTTGGATCCTTCTCTGATTTTGGTATCAGGGTAATACTTGCTTCTAGGAATGACTTTGGGAGTGTTCTTCCCTTTTATTTCCATTAAAGTGTTTGAGGAATAGTGGCATTAGATCTTCTCTAAATTTCTTGTAGAATTTAGCAGTGAAGCTATCAGGACCTGGGCTTTTCTTATTTGGTAGGTTTTTAATTACATCATCAATTTCATTGACGGATATTGGATTATTTAGAATTTTTATGTCATCTTGAGTCAGCTTTGGTAATTCATATGTATCTAGAAATCTGTCCATTTCGTCTGTGTTTTCCATTTTATCAGAATAAGATTTCTTAAAGTAAGTATTGATGATCTTCTAGATTTCTGCAGGACCCATTGTGGTTTCACCCTTTTCATTCTTAATTGCATGGATTTGAGTGTTCTATTTCTTTTTCTTGATAAAGTTTGCTAAGGGTTTACTAATTTTATTTAAACTTTTGAAGAATCAACTCTTTGATTCATTGATTCTTTGTATTCATTTCTTAGTCTCCACTGCATTAATTTCTTTTCTAATCTTTATAACATCCCCCCATACAATTTGGGCTTGATCACTTTTTCTTTTTCTAGAAGTTTGAGGTTCAGCATTAGTTTATTTTATTAAGCTCATGTGTTTTCTGATGTGACAGTTCACTCCTGTAAATTTCCCTTGTAGGACTGACTGCTTTCAATGTGTCCCATAAGTTCCAGGATGTTGTATTAATATCATCATTTAATTGTAGAAACTATCTAGTTTTTTCTTTAATTTTGTCTATGACCCACTAGTTGTTAAGGAGTGTGTCATTTAATGTTCACCTGTTTATGTAGTTTTTGTGGTTTCTTTTGCCATTGATTTCTAATTTCATGGTACTATGGTCTGACAGTATTTATGGGATGATTTATGTGCATTTGCATTTACTTAGGCATGTTCTTTGAGCTAATATGTGGTCTATTTTGAAGAATATCCCATGTGCTGCTGATAAGAGTGTGTATTCTGATGTTGCAGGGTGCAACACTCTGTAGAGATCTACTGAGTTCATTTGTTCACAGGTTTGGTTCAGTTATGACATTTCTTTGCTGATTTTTCATCTAACTGAGCTATTTGTGACAATGGGATATTGAGATCTCCCATTACAATGTGTTAGTGTTTATTTTATTTTTCATGTCCATTAATATTTTTATACAGTTAGATGTGCAGATATATGATGCATATACATTTATGATTGTTATGTCTTCCTCTAGGAGTTCTCCCTTACCAAGGATGTGGTGACCTTTGTCTTTCTTCATCAGTCTTGGTTTGAAGTTCACTTTCTCTGTGAATAGAGCAGCTACCCCTGCTTTTTTCTAGGTTTCTATCTCATGATGTATGATTATCCAACCTTTGACTTTTAGTTTACGAATTTCCTTTTGAGTTAAATGTGTTTCTTGTATGCAGTATATTGTAGAATATTGCTTCTTGATCAATTCTACCAGTCTGTTTCTTTTGATTGCTGAATTGAGACCATTTACACTGACAGTTATAACTGATATGTATTGATTTATCCTCATCATGTTATCTTCCTGTTGTTTATTCTGTCTTTTCCTTCTGTTTAATTTCTTGTCTTGCCTTTTGTATTCTTTCTATTTTTGTTCTTGGAATTGTAGTCTTCTTTATCTCTTTCTAAAATACCGTTCAGAACATTTTGGAGAGCTGGTTTGGTGGTCATGAATTTCTTTAGTTATTCTTTGTCATGGAAGTATCTTATTTATCCATTGATTTTCAAAGATAGTTTTATACAGTACATCAATCTGGGTGGGAGGTTGTTTTCTTTTAGGACTTGAAATATTTTACTTCAGGCTATCCTTAATTTAAGTTTTTGTATTGAGAAGTCTGCTGTGATTCTATCCTGTATAGATGGTTTGTTTCTTTTCTCTAACAGCTTTTAATATTGTTTTTGTGATGAGTTTCTGGAATCTTGATTATTACATTCTTTAGTGTGGATTTAGGCCATGACTAATCGGAGGTCTATGTCTCGCTACTCTGATATCAAATTATTTTCCCATCCTCGGGAAGTTTTCTGCCATAACTTCTGTGAACAGGTTTTTCTTAATGTCATCTGCACTGTTTCCTGCTTTTTCATTGACTCCAGTCAATCTTATGTTCCTCTTCTTTGCATCATCTTGCGTGTGTTGGATTGATTTTTCATGGTTATTTGCTACTTTTAAGAAAAATATTTTTCATGATGGCTGACCACAGTCTTGTCTTCTAGATCTGAAATTTGTCCTCACCTAGGTTCATTCACCTAAATATATTTTCAGCGAAATTTTTAATCTCCTCAATATGTTCGAATCTGTTGCTTGGATTCCATTTCTTTCCTATGTTGGACATTCATGCTTTCCATCATTTACCTAAGCTCCTCTATTTTTTTTTACTTGTGTCTGCTCTAGATTTACCAAGTAAGCCCTTCATTTTGATTGTCACCTCTTTTTCAGCTGAGAGATTATTTCTGCTCTCATTTTCTATAGGCTCATTCATCTGTTTTTTACTTCTGTTGTTACCATTTTAGAAAATTGAAGTGGGTAGTTTCTTTTTTTTTTATTTTTATTTTAGAAACATAAAAGTACAAAAACATATTGACAAACAGACACCCATTATCATAGAAAATAGTACAATCACAACTAATCTATAGACAAGG